>PRKT01000450.1:274834-304840 GCA_003671525.1 Saccostrea glomerata | reverse complement strand
GGGGGGGGGGGGGGGGGGGGTAAAAATTTCCCATTCTTTCATTGTCAAAAAGGATTTGCCAAACTTATACAAGCTAAAAGTTGAAATGAAGGAAAAATTAGTTTTTCTATTAAAGAGTATTGGAACCTGATTATTGCATGGTTTGATTTCTAAAAACAAGTGGAATATCATTCTTTAAGCAAACACTATAAGGAGGAAATTAAAACGAAATTTTATTACTTGACAATTAAAGAAACTCTTTTCACTTTAAAGGGGGTCATTTTTCAATGGGGGTCAATTTTTTTTATAGAACTAACATATAAAATAATGACCCCTATGACACTTTTTCTACAAAAAATGATTTTTTTTCTATTGGTAGGGGGTCATTTTCTGTCCTTAAAAAACGACCCCCGGTCATTATTCGATGGGGGGTCATTATTCGTTTTTACAACAGCAATAAATTTCACTAGTCCTGCCACTCCACTAGTAGTGCTGCATCTTGGAACTTCCCCCACCTCTAATTGCGGTATGCCACCTCTCTCTACAACCAAGTGACTGCCTTATTCAGGTCTTACGTGCTTTGGTGTACTGTGAAACACTTAGCTGTTTATCCCCAACAACGGTCTGCATTAAGCAGGTCTTATGACCATATGTAAGAGAAGAAACAAACGAATGTTTATCCACTCCGTCACCATAGAGGTCCCCTGAGTTCCTGTGACACAGCATGTATTACCTCAGTGCAGCTCCCGTACATAAGCAGTTTCATACTACTTGTATGATCTGCGACTTAATATTTTTTAGTGTTTAAGAATTTATACAAAAACGTAGGTCTAACCTTTATACGAAACTAAACAACAACCATTTTCTTTTTAAGATTAATGGCAAAAGAATTTTTTATAACACTGTTTTCAGGGCATTTGACCATCATCTACATTCACAAACAAGTGAATTTAGATTTTCATTGGGCTTTTAAACATCTGTACTTTCATTATGGAATACACCATACCAAGCACAATAAAATTGAATATTATACTTTCAGCGGTTTATGAGGAGTTGCGATGACAAACTGGCCACCTCTATTTTCAAGGTACGGCCAAAAAAAAGACAAGTTGAAAAGTGTGAAAATTCCCGGAAAAAATAAAGGCATCGAAATTTCCTGGTAATATGCACATCTACACATTGTGGTTTATGAGGAGTTGCGCTGACAAAAAAAAAAAAAAAACAGGACTGACGGACTGACACTCTGACTGACTAACTGACGGACGGGTTAAAACATACCTCACGCAACTTATTGAAGGGGGTATAAAAATAGCTACTGCGCAGAATTTATGTGTGCACAGTTATATGTATTTGTATAAAACATTCCGTAAAATTTAATAAAAATTGCATGTAGTTCAGTGTTACATTGAAAACCTCGGCTGCACCTCGGTTGACAATGGTTTTCTTGGGATGAAAATTTTCAATGTTACACTCAACTACATGCAAAATTTATATAATGTGATACTGAATTACACAATATGTCAACAATATTTAATTGACATATAATTTAGATATTTATCTGTTTATTTTGCATTTTTAAAGGCGTTTTTCCTACATCTATACTCTTATAATATATACTGAAAGGAAAAAGAAACGCAGGGTGAACTTTTGAGGTGAATTAAATTTGTTTTTCTTAAAATACTTATTAGTTTTCTTATCTACCTTTTAAAACCATCTTTCAAAAAGATATAACCAAATTCTCATAAGATTTTGTCTAATTATTCATAAGTTATTGAAGCTCAAATAACGATACCCCCCAAAAGTGAAAATCGAAAACTCTCATTATCTTCAATGTCTATCTCGTGCATTTGTCAAAGCATTATTTCTCCTTTGCACGGAATTTCATCAGAGTGTTTAATTTTCAAATCCTGGCTATATTTGGCGTGGGTAACAACGCAAAAAATAAGTCAAGCGGCGCGCGCATGCGCCAGTGAGAGGAAAACAAAATGACTGGCTCAAAAAACCAAATTGCAGAATTGTTTTCTTTAAAATTTCGTATGAATGTAATGATTAAAATCATCTACTCTATAAATGTCTGTTTTTGTGGTAGTAAGGTGGCGATTTAAGAGATGGCAGGACGAATAACCCGCTCGTAACATGACTCTGTTTCGCGTTACCGTTATCGTCACGGTTGATTGAAAACCACTCCAGACCCTCTCTGACAACGGCTTAAACGTTTTATGGGGGAAAATTTACAAGAGACTGCTTAATAAACCGTTGTTGCCTTTTTCATTAATTAGGCAATTTGAAAACAAGACCCCATTGAACTTTCTTAAACTGTGCCAAGATGGCAATAAATTCATAATGTCTCTTAATATTGAAAAACGATGTGAATACCTCATATGCATCAAATAATGCAACAAGATTTGTTAACAAACTCGTCGTTATCAAATTGCACGTGTTTTGAGCTTTTTAGCGTTATCCCTACGTGACGTTATAAATTTTACGGTTGAATAATTCTGAATACTGATTTTGATGCACAGTACCTAAATTTCCCTTCTGACCAATGTTCGTAATTTTCGGTCATGTGGTCAAATTTTTATCAAAAATTATGCTACCCTGCGTTTCTTTTTCCTTTCAGTATAATTATAGACTCACTTTTTTCTGTGCTTCACTGCCGCCAAATTGTGATAGAACTAAATTTAGGTTTAAATGTTATTAACATTGTACCTAACTGAATTTCTAAAATATAAATGTGTCATTTTTATGTCACCTGCAGAATAGAGAGACACCTATGGATCGCTTTGACGTTGCGCGCGGTGTTGATACTATAATTTCTAACTCTTTATGTCGCAAAGAAAATGGCGGTTTCGCGATGTCATATTTACTTGAAATTAAAAATAAAATCATTTATTTTATCTAAAGTAATGAATAATTCTTAAAATTTTCTTTTAAATGATTTAAAATTATTTTAACTATGATGAGGCGTTACTCAGTATTGGTCATTTACGGCGAAATTCCCGTGTCCAACGTTACATCAATTATTGTTCGCGAAACTATAAGGTATGAAAAAATGCACTTAAAATTCTCTGAATTAAATGAAACTTAGGGGGTACAATAAAATATATGCATTCTTTAAGATATTGTTGAGTTTTAAACATCATTTTATCAATTTCATGAATTTAGACTGGATCTACAGTGCGTAAGTAAAATGTCTGACAGTAAGAAATCGTTTCCTTACACTGACATAAGCCGAAATGGAGATTTGTACCAGACATAAATCCCAGACAAATATAATTTTGGTGAATAATCTTTTAGTACATATATTTCTTAGATTAATTGAGTTGATACATTTTATATTACTTTTCCAACGTAAATATTAGGAAGGCTTTCGTAAGTGTAGCCATTTTGTTATGCACGCACGAGTCACTGTATTGTTACTAAATATGTCTCAGTAACATATCAAAAATATATAAATTAATGTAAGATATAAAGCTATCATGTATGTGGCTTGAAAGAACATTTAATGCTGCATTTACTAATTACACAATCTTTACAGTAATGGTCTACATGAAATAAATGCAAGCATCAATAAAAGTGTAGCCATTTTGTCACAGGTACGAAAAACGTCATTTTACGCAATGCGTACATATGACGTCGGGAGCGTCAAATTATTATCGTCGTGGCTTTTTTCATGCAGGTCCGTAGTACACATGTACCAGCTCACAGGTACTTGTGGTCATGCAGGAACCACCCCCACCCACCCCCGATATTCAACCCCGGAGCTTGTTGGAGATTTTTTTCACAAAGTATATTTATTACTAAATCATCATGAGTACATGTACCAAAGGAAAAAAAAATTATGAAAACCCCAAAATGATATCGTACCACCACAAAAAATACTCTACGAAACGAAGTATGCATTATAAGACCCCCCATCTTCTTTCACCAAAAATAGTAAAAAGAATTTTGAATTTTCGTGATAAACCAGATTTTTGATAACGGTAAAACATCTCCATCCCTCCTTTCTCTCAACCCCTCATTATACTCAATTGATACTTATTTTTTTAAAATCAAAATGACACCATTTCCATTGAAACGTAGGAAGTATAAAAATTTATATCTTATTTTTTTTCTCTATACACCCAAACCGCATGCGGACGCTATATAGAAATAAAAGACTTGTAATGACCTAACGAAAAAAAAAATATTGAAGGAGGTTGAAAGGGAAAACTACTTATATATTTTTCTCCTTTTAAGACAGACAAGTGAGAAAAAATAGAAAGAGGAATATTCACTGAGTGCCTTTGGCATTTCAGTAATTAAAATTTTATTATTAAGATCTATTAATAAACATATAAATATTTAAAAAAAGAAGGTTCAAACATTGAACACTATGTGCCCTTTTATTTAATTTTTTTAAATATATTTTTGTTATTTTATATTATTATTATTTACAGATCTAAAATATGCAGGTTCAAAACGTTATAACAACGTTATGACTTTTTACGTCATTTTGACGTAACGTCAATGTGTACCAACACCGTGCGCAACGTCTTTACTAGGGTCTGTCTGTCCGTCTGTCACCCCTTATATCTTGAGAACAATAAAAGGTATTGGTTTGATGTTTTGCACACATATACGAGGAGTGATAAAAAAATTCGTGAACTATCTCTATATTTACAAAACCACAATTCAGATCAGAATGAAATTTGGCACACTTAAAGTCATACACATGTTCTATAAAAAGCATAATGGAACGTTTTTCCCCGTGGTTTGACGTCACAATGTGAAAATGACGTCATAAGGTAGATCACTTGTGACAAAAAATGTTGACTCAGTCGTATTCGAGAAACGAACGGCTGTAAAGTTAACGTATTTCTTGGAAATTTCCTTTGTAGAAATAAAAAAAAATTGTATACGGTTTATAAAGTCAAAAGACTTGCCAAAAGTTTTGTCATTAATTGAATTGATTGTTTGAGTGTAGGAAAGGGGATGTTTAAAAATGACGTTTGTTCTTTTGCCCAGTGAAAGCAAACTTGAAGGCCATAGCAAGTGTTTTCTTCTTTTCACGTGAATAGTATCAAATAAAATTTCAGCATTTAAAAACTGATGATGATATGTACTTCAAAAGATACAATGTCCATCATATTACTTAAATCATTGTTTTTTTCGGTAGAAAAATGTAGATTTAGATTTCATCATATTCATGCAGCTATTTTTAAAGTAAATATTACTCTAATAACATATTGGAACAGTAATATATACAAAACAATGAAAAATGTTTAGGAAAAAGATGAAATGTTATTGACCTATTGGGTAATAGTCGAAAACACACGTTTGAAATTTAATGTATGTTAATGTAGTTTGAAAACAATATATAATAATAAACATTCTGTCATATTCCGAGAGTTGTTCCTATGATCGAATCCTCTCTTAACATAAAATAGCAATATCAGAGATTACAAAGAGAAACCTTTTCGTTCAAACAAGTAAGACTAAGCGATAAAAGGAACTTCAAATCGTTTTAAATCGTTTTATCCACAAGAATCTATACCCAATATCACCGCTAATGATAAAGCTCGTACGAATGTTACAAAAGACCAAACACATAAGGAGTAAATAGGTTAGGAATATATTTCTCCTTATAGATTTATTAGAAGAAACTCTGGAATGTCTATTAAACTGAGATGATCTAAAAGACTAAAAAATGAGAAGGCAGCAGAAGAAATGTGCTTTACAAAATGCTAATCAGATTTACCAGAAGTAATGAAGGAGAATCTTAAAACCTAAACAAAGAGCTTAAATGTAATGTAATGTCTGGGAAATGGAGTACGACAACTGCTGAAAAGTGAGAACAGGACATTCTACAGAATAATTCCTGGTATAGTACTCGAATCTTGCACAATTATAATAATCATCAATAAGACTGCTATTTATATCATGCTTACTGAATTGCATATAGCTATAAGCATTTCCAACCTATCTCTATGGAACAAGAAAAAGAGCATCTCAGAGTCGCGATTCTGCTTAGAGCATATACTTATTTTGCAACTTTGAAGTAAACAAACTCTCCGATATAGTACGCTAAATCGTAGTAGGTTTTCAGAGTAAACCACCTGGTCTGACGACTCCGCCTCTATAATTAACAATGATATGAGGGCAAAGCAGTTTATCTGTAAGATGACTATAAGTAAAAAGAATCTGGCATTCTTATCATACTCATTTTTACAATATCTTTTAAACCTGGATTTTTTGGACATAAGCAATGTGGAGGACCCTTCTACTCTTTCCTCCAGAGATGCTAATGATTTTCGAACCAAGTTGAAGGTGCTTGACAATATAGTTCCCGTTACAGGAATTAAAGAGGATAGCTGATATTGTTCTTCTTGTTTTGTAAATTCTGATAAATTTGCTTCCACACAGGCATCATTCAGGCAAATATCTACGTTCTTCTCCGATATGTATACTTTCATATTTACCTGAAAGTTACTAGGATGATTCATTGAACATCCAACGTTTAAAAAAACATGCTGCTTTTATTGTCTAACCATTTTTCTTCTTGGGTATAACACGTTTGGTTTGATTTCTGAAATAAAGAACCAATATCAAATATTATTATGTAATACTTAAAGAGACATGGACACAGTTTCAGCTAAAACATTTGAAGTTTTATTTTTCCATTTTTTATGTTGACAAATACTTTACTAAGGTATTTCTAATGATAATCCAAAATTAAATTTCAGTTGTTTACATTGTCAGCAAATATAATTTATCTTTAAGTCAAATGCTGACTTTAGTTTTACATTGACTTGACGACGGATTTTTCCGTTATTTCCTGATCATGACAAGGAGCACACGGCGGATGTAACCGATCATAAGGGGATGCTCACTCCTCCATGGCACCTAATCCCACTTCTGATGTCTCGGAAGTCCGTGTTTGCCTTGCTCATATTTTGTATTGCTTTATGGACTTTGATATTGAATACTGTTCGTTATCTCCATATCCTTCTTAGACCTCCCAACCTTTGTTATATAAACAAGGCCCGTGTTATGCTTAATAGGTTAAATATGCTAATATAAATTAGTACAAAGCAGTTTTTTTCAATAAAGATGTTAATTCTAAATACGAATACAAAGTTTCTAGTGATTTGCGGATTTTCGTTTTGTTTTAAGCATGATATTTCTATATGTAAACAAGACAAAAGATACGAGCCATCTTTACATAATGAAGAATCTTTAGTTCTATACCTCCTTTGTAAATTAGAATTGCCTTAGTTAGGAATTATAAACATTAAAATTAAAAAAAACATTAAGTTAAAACGGTGTCCATGACCTTTTAGGTGTAAGAAACACTTGATGATGTCACAGGATTGTCGTTAAAGAATGTTTTTCCGGTGAAGATTGAATTTTTTTGGTGAACTTCTAAATAATTCAAATAATTCATTTTTAATTGAAAGCAGTTATAAATGCTTTAATACTTGGGGGGGGGGGGCACCTATGTTCGAATTCTGAACATTACTACGTACTTTATCAATTAAACACACCAATCGTTTCATCATTTCTTATAAGAGTCGCTACTGTAAATTTACAAAAAATGATATCTGCAAAACGATTCAATGTCAAAATGATTTGTCAATTCGCAATCATATTGCCTGACACTTATTATCAGCCATCGTCGGATACATTAAGTGGCAGTTAAAAATTGCTATAAATAAAAAATAAAACTAAAATATTGTCAATAATCTTATTAAAAATGCTAATTTTCGATTTCTGTTCAGGGGGCTAAAAATCAACTCCCGGTAATGGAATGAAAGTCATTCAACCGTTAAATAACTGATTTGGCAAAGTGAAAGATGTCCTAACTTTTTTGGTACATAGTTATATCCCGTACACAATTTTCACACCTTAAATTAGGGTGTTGCGTTTCTATTGACGGTGAGTATATATATATATATATATATATATATATATATATATATATATATATATATATATATATATATATATATATATATATATATATATATATATATATATATATATATATATATACATGTATACGTTTCGACATAAATTCTGCTTAATAGAAAATAATAGAAAAAAGATCTTCTAATAACAGAGAGAAAAAGGTTTTTATGGGAATTCCAACACTCGCTGTATGTTGGAAGACCTGGCCCCATTAGACCATAAACTGAGAATAGAATTAAGCTGAAATATTGATATTTTAAATATCTTAAGTTTCATTGTTCATACCTGTTTTTAAAAATTCATATTTGAATAGTATCCAAATACAAACATATGGTAAACATTTTGTTTGCTTATCATTTTTTTCAAAGGTTATATTGATTTGAAATTTTGACATAAGTCCATTCTTAGTTTATAAGGCCTGGTCTAAAAAATAACATAGATACTGTCAATCAGAAACTCGAGCATCTTTTTAATATGAACTTCAGAGTACTTGTATCTTCATTGAGAATGACTTTTTACCACGCAGCATTGTTAAGGCTTGAAAAAGGGGGAGGGGCATAATATATACGGGAAAAGTTTACTGTGACGTCACACAAAAATATGACTTTTATGTATTTCTCATAATACCTGAAAATGAAATAATTTGCAACAACAGTATAACTTATCAATGCATAAAAAAGTTGCTAGTTAAATTCCATGTAGCTGGTTATACACAAGCACTGATGGCGATGAACTTGTAAACATGAAGTCATATTGGTAAAAATGACGTAATCAATGTGATGTGAGAGGCAGATTGGGGAATTTTTTAACAATGGAAAATGCGTTTTATTATTAAAAGGAATATTATTTACAGGTTTTAATTAGTCGATTAATACCAATGTATACCTTTTGTTTAGTGCGATTACTACCAAGCGAATGTATTTTATTAATTATGTCGTGTTTTTATGTACAGGTTACTATATTTTACATCGAGATGCCTCATAAAATCGAACTTTCGCAAGGTCATACACTGCATAGATCTGAACCATTTTTGAACATAGATAAAGGGCATTTTCCTTAACTTGAAAAGTGCTGCAACTTTCTTTAAATCAAAGGCGTGATTTTATAAGTACACAAAATATTTGGTAAAAGTCAAACATACTTCGACATTGGCCTATTTACTTGAAAATTTAACTATTAAAACGCGAAATCTATTCAAAGCAGCAGCACTTATCAGAAACTACAAAGTATGCAGAAACAATTATTAGCTTTAATTTTCAATTTCAACTATGGTAGGCCCTTGCGATATTGAGATTTGTTAATGACCTACATTCAATACACGAACTATACATTGACTGTTCATCGATGGGACTAAGCTTCATACATTAGAGAGTGGGTTATACTATGCTTGTTCCATAAGTATTAAGTTCTGTGATAATAAAACAGCTTAAGTAAAATAAATTCAATTTTTAAAAACGTCTATTTTCCGTTGATTTCTCATAGTAGGCCTTAACAGTGCTGCGCAAAAAATTTTGCAATTGACCAAGATAAGGTAATTTTATTCATGAGTTCCATTTTTATTGAAAAACCAGCTGTCAATGATGTCAAAAAGTATGGAAACTAATTTATCGATGTGAATGGTTGTATATAAAGTTGAAAAACTGTAAGTTTTGATGTTTTCGATTTTGATAAAATTTTGTTATTTCACATTTTCTAAAAGTTCCTTAGATTTTTTTAAGTATCCACGTTTGATTTTCACATCATTCTTGATTATATTAATTGTCGTACAGTACTCCTGAAGTTCTTCACTGCATTTAATATTTTAGTGTTAAGTAAAGAAAAAGGAATCCGGTATAGGTATGGGACTTCAAATTTAATTTGATTGTAGAGAATAATAAAAAAAAAATTTTCGTTAGAAAATCTGCTTTAAAAACTTGCTTGTTTTTTTTTATCTTTAGTATGCCAACAAAGGAATTGAAGCAGTAGGGATATCAATTAAAAATCAAGACGAAGGCGGACGCCAAACATACAAAAAACATAGGTAATCAGAGATTACAGAGGTCACCCCAACGAATATTGTCTTTAAGTAAGGCAAAGTCACACAACTAACCAACATTCTAAAAATGCAAAATTTATGCATTCTGATCTTATAAGGCATGCAGTTACTTTGGAATAGACCTATCCAAAAACTTCAAACTAGTCACCCATCAATTCAAATCCAGCATCTGAAGCAAGTTTGGAGTTTTTATCTCTTGATGAATCATTTGTGCAAGTTTGGTTTATATAAGCCTTATAGTTTCTAGCTATAAGTGATAGACTTGCACCCATGACTTTACCTGGTCAATTACCTAGAAAATGGATGTCGAATTCAGTATCTGAAGCAAGTCCATTAGTGAGCATCCTTAGATGTATCATCCATGCAAGTTTGCTTAACATAGGGATCATAGTTACTTGTAAATGAAATCTGCATTAAAACTAACCTTTTCACTCATCCAGAAAATGTAAGTCAGATTCAGCATCCAAAGCAAGCCTGGTAGTATGCATCCTAAGATGTATCATCCGTGCAACTTTGGTCATTAAAGGGTTTAAGGTTACTTGGAAATAAAACCTACACCAAAAACTTTAACCTGTTCATTCATCTGGAAAATGTAAGTCAGATTCAGCATTCGAAGCAAAACTGATAGTGTGCAACCTTAGATGTATCATCCATGCAAGTTTGGTCAACATAGTGCTTATAGTTAGTTGAAAATCAGATCTGCACCAAAAACTAACTGTTCACTCAACCGGAAAATGTAGGTCAAATTCAGCATCCGAAGCAAAACTGCTACACTGTAGTGTGCATCCTTAGATGTATCATCCATGCAAGTTTGGTCAACATAGGGCTTATAGTTATTTGGAATGAGACCTACACCAAAAACAGACCCAAAAACCTTAACCTACTCCAAAAACATTAACCTGGTCATTCCTTTGCTGAAATTGCAGAATCTGAAACGTTGACTTGTACAATTAAACACACTAGAAGCATCTTGCATGCATCTCTGATCAATATAGGGCATAGAAGTACTTAAAAAGAAAACTGCTCCAAAAAAACCTTAACCTGGGACGCCAACGCCGAGGGTATTACATAAGCTACCCCAATTTCTTTAAGGTGAGCAAAAAACAGAATGGCCTGATCATGACAATTATCAAACGGCGGGTGTGCTGACTCAGAGGAGCTGTTAACTCTCATATGACACCCGATGCCACCTTTGATGTTTTAGAGGTCCATGCTTGCTCTACTCCCGAATTGAATAGTTTATATATAATCAAACTTAACGTTTGAGCTTAATTATGCATAATTAATATTTTAAAAAAAACAAGAGGCCCATGGTCACCTGAGTAGCTTCGATCATGCTGTTCTTTACCAGATACCCCCCTTGTATACCTATTGTGACCCTACCCTATCCCAATTTAAAATCTAAGCTACCCCAGGGTGCTTTCTCATAAGTTTCAGCTTTTCTGGCCCAGTAGTTCCTGAGGGGAAGATTCTTAAAGACTTTTCCTTTATAGTTTGGTGTAAAACTTGGATTCCAAATTGTGACCTGCCCTACTCCCGGGGGTCATGATTTGAACAAATTTAAAATCTACACCTCCCAAAGGCGAGTCCACTTAAGTTTCAGCTTTTCTGGCCCAGTGGTTCTTGAGAAGATTTTTAATGTATTTTCCTATATATTTCTATGTAAAACTTGGATTCCCTACCCCCCTCCCCCAATCCCCAGGGGTGATGATTTGAACAATTTAGATATACGTTACCCCGGGATGCTTTCTCATAATTTTTAGCATTTCTGACCCAGAAGTTCCTGAGAAGATTTTTTAAAAAGTTTTTTCCCTATATAGTTCGATGTTAAACTGGATTCCAAATTGTGGCCTGCTCTACCCACGGGGTCATGATTTGAACAATTTAGAATCCACACTTCCCAAAAATGCTTCCACATAACTTTCAGCTTTTCTGGACAAGTGGTTCTTGAGAAGAAGATTTTTAAAGTTTTTCCTTATATTTTTTATATTTAAACTCGGATTCCCTATTGATGCCCCACCCTAACCCCGGGGGTACTGATTTAAACAATTTAGAATCTACACTACTCCAGGATGCTTCTAAAAAGTTTCAGCTTTTCTGACCAAGTGGTTCTTGAGAGGTAGATTTCTTAAATGATCCCACTTTTTTTTTGTCTTTTCTTGATCTACGTCTGAGGGGACTTGGCCCTTCATTTCAACAATTTTAATTTCCCTTTACCCAAGGATGCTTTGTACCAAGTTTGGTTAAAATTGGCCAAGTGGTTCTTGAGAAGAATTCGAAAATGTGAAAAATTTACAGACAGACGGATCACACACAAAATGTGATCAGAAAAGCTCACTTGAGTCTAGGCTCAGGTGAGCTAAAAAAAAAGAAAAAAAGAAGAAAAACACAGAAGCCGAACAAAGTTGTTTATTTACTCAGGATAAGAATAAAATTAATTTAAGGGACAAATTAAATGAATATTACTTGAAATTATACAATAGCACAATCTATCATAAATTGTTAACTAATATTCAACATATTGTATACCATGAGGTATATATGGCTAGTAATATATAACATTATCAAAACATTTCGACGAAAGTTTAAGAACACTAGATTATCTAAGTATATGTCTAAATATAAAATGACAGGTTCAAGTTTCAATAAAAAAGGATATTTGCTATAAACTATAACAGAATGCTCGAAAACTGTACCTTAAAGTAAAATGAATGAGCTGCATCTTCGTAATTGAATTAAAAAATATACGAGTACAATAATAAATCTTCAAACTCTCTTAATTATTTATTCTAAAAATCTGCTTTTATTTCTTTGAAAGAATTATTTTTGTTTACATTTAACAAATACAATAACATATCATACATCATATTAATATGGTGATAAGCAACACTTCAAGAAAAAAACCTTGAGAGGCAACAGACGATTACAGAAAAATGTATAGATAAAGTGTAAATGAGCATAACAAAATTTTGTTTCAACTCTTATTCAAAACTCTTTTTAACCAAACAAATCTTACATTACAATCAAAATTTTAAAAAAAGTATAGTGACAATATAATATTGAATCCTTAATTACCTCAATAAATGTCAAGAATAAACAAACAAAAAAATAATAATTTGTAAAGAATAGCATTTTTCCATCCAAAGAAATCTTTAAATGATGGTGTTAATTATTACGTTTGTGACTGAAATTATTTTACATTTGTCGAGAATGAGATTGCTATATACCAATGAGTAAAATTTACATGTTTATTGTATGATGTGTCGAACAACTTGGGCAATTAATAATGACGCACAATGAAATCAGGCCGATCAAAACAACCATTTTTTTAAAGCAATGTAAATTATAATGCTAATACATAATACAATGTAACAAATCCAAATTATAAGACACATTACAAGCAAGTAATACAGAAGTCCTCTAGGGAATAACACTAAGTTTATTGCAAATTAAATGAATCCATGCTTATGTGCTTAGTGAAAATAATTATCAGTTATCCCCTCTTCAGAGATTATATATGTATTTTACAAACAGAAGCTTTAAGAAACACTGCGAATTATGCCGGGACATATACATTTATTTCAGTTTGATATTTTAAGTACATTATATGGGGCAACATATTTCTTAAAGAGTATCATCCCTAATGTTTCATGATTAACTCTGCACTTTCTTCCACTCAGAACCTTTTTAATCTCTCAAACCAACTATTGTTTGTTCAACAGTCATGTCCCCTCTGGAACAGACACATCCTATTTTTCTAACATAGACCTTATAACTAGATCCTAAACATCATCCCCTTCTCCCGATTCATCACTCTATTTTACATAGTCTCACTCATTTGTCATCTAACCAATATCTTTAATAGACTTAATAACAGAAGGCCCTGTCAGTGTAACACAGAATTGTACTCCGTGTACTTCACCCTGACAATAACATCAACCCACACATCCAGAAGGACCGTTATCCTCTCAATAAAATCACCCATGAGTTTTTAAAGACTGTAGCAGATCTTTCGTCATTTCCTTACATCCGATCTCAGATGTGCACTTAAGATCTCTTGTAGATGAAATTACCCCATGTCAGTTGCAGCTCCTTCACTACACGCAAATAAAAATCAGAAGTAATTCTTTCATTATACTCTACATAACCTGCTACTGTCATTGATGTATACATCTGACTCAACTTGTTGTTTGGTATCAGACTCTACCTGAGCTGCTACTCATATGTCCACCCCTCATGATGCTGTCAGTGTTGTATGATACCCGCTTTGTTCATTGAGCTCCTGCTTCTATTAATTCATTCACTACACTCATATGTCCACCCTCCCTTGCTGCTGTCAGTAGTGTATTATACTCACCTTGTTGATTGACATCAGCTCCGGCTTCTATAAGCTCCTTCACTACACTCATATGTCCACCCTCACATGCTTTGTCAGTGGTGTATGATAAAGACTTTGTTCATTGAGCTCCTGCTCCTATTAACTCATTCATTACACAAAAATGTCCACCCTCCATACCTACCTTGTTGATTGTTATTAGCTTCCGCCTTTAATAGAGCCTCTA
This sequence comes from Saccostrea glomerata, assembly GCA_003671525.1. Lineage (NCBI taxonomy): Eukaryota > Metazoa > Mollusca > Bivalvia > Ostreida > Ostreidae > Saccostrea > Saccostrea glomerata. The sequence goes on along the minus strand of PRKT01000450.1, from coordinate 290,314 downwards.
CTACATTCATATGCCCACCCTTACATGCTGCTGACAGTGGTGTATCATACTCACCTTGTTGACTGATATCAGCTCCGGCCTCTAGAAGCTCATTCACTACACTCATATGTCCTTTCTCACATGCTGCTGCCAGTGGTGTATTATACTTACCTTGCCGATTGATATCAGCACCTGCCTTTATAAGCTCCTTCACTACACTTGTATGTCCACCCGTACTTGCTGCTGTCAGTGGTGAATCATAGTTACCTGGTGGATTTATATCAGCTCCGGCTTCTATGAGCTCCTTCACTACACTCATATGTCCAAGATAACATGCTACTATCAGTGGTGTATCATAGTTACCTGGTGGATTGATATCAGCTCCGGCTTCTATGAGCTCCTTCACTACAATCATATGTCCACTCATACATGCTGCTATCAGTGGTGTATCATACTCATTTTTTTTATTAATATCAGCTCCTGCTTCTATAAGCTCCTTCACTACATTCATATGTCCATCCTCACATGCTGCTGTCAGTGGTGTATCGAAGTAACCTTGTAGATTGATATCAGCTCCTGCTTCTATAAGCTCCTTCACTACACTCATATGTCCATATCTACATGCTGCTGTCAGTGGTGTATCATACTCACCTTGCTGATTGATATCAGGTCCAGCTGCAATGAGTTCCTTTACTACACTCAGATGTCCACCCATACATGCTGCTGTCAGTGGTGTATCAATCTTACCTTGTTGATTGATATCAGCTCCTGCTTCTATGATCTCCTTCACTAATTTCTTATGTCCACCCTTACATGCTGCTATCAGTGGTGTTTTATTCTTACCTTGTAGATTCATATCAGCTCCTGCTTCTATAAGCTCCTTCACTACACTCGTATATCCACCCTCATATGCTGCTGTCAGTGGTGTATCATTGTTATCTTGTTGATTGATATCAGCTCCTGCATTTATAAGCTCCTTCACTAAATTCATATGTCCAAACCTACATGCTGCTGTCAGTGGTGTTTTAAACATACCTTGTTGATTGATATCAGCTCCGGCTTCCATAAGCTCCTTCACTACACTCTTATGTCCAAATTTACATATCTCTATCAGTTGTGCATCACACTCACCTTGTTTATTGATATCAGCTCCTGCGTCTATAAGTTCCTTCACTACAATCATATGTCCTTTCTCACATGCTGCTGTCAGTGGTGTATAAAACATACCTTCTTGATTGGTATCAGCCCCGGCCTCTATAAGCTCCTTCACTATACTTATATATCCACCTTTACAAGCTGCTGTCAGTGGTGTATTATACTTACCGTGCTGATTGATATCAGCTCTGGCTTCTATAAGCTTCTTCACTACCTTCGTATGTCCACCCTGACATGCTGCTATTAGTGGTGTATCATACTTACCTTGTTGATTGATATCAGCTCCGGCTTCTATAAGCTCCTTCACTACACTTGTATATCCACCCGTACATACTGCTGTCAGTGGTGTATCAAAGTCATCTTGTTGATCGATATCTGCTCCAGTCTCTGTAAGCTGCTTCACTACACTGATATGTCCACCCTTACATGCTGCTGTCAGTGGTGTATCACGCTCACCTTGTTGATTGATATCAGCTCCTGCTTCTATAAGCTCCTTCACTACACTCAAATGTCCACCCTTACATGCTACTAACAATGGTGTATCATACTTACCTTGTAGATTGATATCAGCTCCTGCATCTATAAGCTCCTTCACTACACTCTTATGACCACCCTCTTTTGCTGCTGTCAGTGGTGTATCATAGTCATCTTGTTGATCGATATCAGTTCCGGCTTCTATAAGCTCCTTTCTTACAATCATATCTAAACTAACACATGCTGCTGTCAGTGGTGTATCATACTCACCTTGCTGATTGATATCAGCTCCGGCTTCTATAAGCTCCTTCACTACACTCATATGTCCAAATCTACATGCTGCTGTCAGTGGTGTATCACGTACATCTTGTTGATTGATATCAGCTCCTGCTTCTATAAGCTCCTTCACTACACTCATAAGTCCTATTGTACACGCTGCTATCAGTGGTGTTTTACACTTACCTTGCTTATTGATATCAGCTCCAGCTTTTATAAGCTCCTTCACTACACTCACCTGTCCACCCCAACATGCTGCTGTCAGTGGTGTATTATACTCATCGTTTTGATTGATATCAGCTCCAGCTCCAATAAGATCCTTCACTACACTGATATGTCCACCCTTACATGCTGCTGTCAGTGGTGTTTTATTCTTACCTTCTGGATTGATATCAGCTCCTGCTTCTATAAGCTCCTTCACTAAACTCATATGTCCACCCTCATATGCTGCTGTCAGTGGTGTATCAAACATACTATTTTGATTGACATCAGCTCCAGCTCCTAGAAGCTCCTTCGCTATACTCATTTGTCCAAATCTACATGCTGCTGTCAGTGGTGTATCATACTCACCTTGCTGATTGATATCAGCTCCGGCTCCTATAAGCTCCTTCACTACACTCATATGTCCACCCTTACATGCTGCTGTCAGTGGAGTGTCATTGCCATTTGGATGATTGATATCAGCTCCGGCTTCTATAAGCTCCTTCACTACACTCATATGCCCACCTTCACATGCAGCTGTAAGTGGTGTCTCATAAAACATATATCGCATTTTCTTGTTTGTTGTTTGTATATCGACATATTTTATTAATAATCTTACGGTCTCTAAATCTCCACTATAACAACTCAATAAAAACAAGCGGTCATTTTCGCAAAAGGTCCGAGTATTGTCCTGTTTTTCATTTCTTTTCACTCTGAAGGTATTCGATGAACATGATTTGTCTGTTGCATTATCTATACCAATGTTATTTTCTTCTGCCCCATCGGTTAACTTGGTGCCAAAGGAATTCCAAAATAGTTCAATCTCTGTTTCTTTGTGTAAATCAGTTTGTTTTAAAATATAACGTAGGATCTGATTGTGTCCGTAGTGCACCACCCAACTGACAACCCTAATACAGTATGTTGTTCCTGTTATACCTTCCTCATTAAGCAGCACATTTTGTCTGTGCCACTCCCTGCTCCTCTCATCCTTCTTCTCACTATCCTCCCTCACACGCTGCTTTCCTTTACTCACTACCTTAGATACATTTTTCTGTTCTGACAGAAATAAAGCCTTTAACTCAGTGTATGACTTTCTCTCTAACACCACAGTAAAAGCCTGACAAACTCTGGGGTGTTTTAAAGCATTATTCATAAACACATCATACAGCTCCATATTTTCTATATTTCTGTACAAACGCTCTGCTAACATTGGATACTGATCCTCTTTTAACCTAAGACAGAGATCAAATGAATCCTGGCTTCTTTCACTACTTAATGTTTCATTCTCCTCACCACATAATTCTTCATTCTCATCTTGTTTACATTCAACCTCTGACTCTTCTTGTACTTTCACGTTATTAGCAATGTAACTACTGCTAATATGTTGCAAAACCAGATCTGGAAACTGAGAACCAAAATGATACGCAAGGATTTCAAATACAGAGTCATGAATAATGGTGTACTCGGTACCATGGAGTTTTGTGTATGTCCCCTCCATAGCTGCCAATACTTTAACGAATTTAAATGCATCAGTGTTACTTTCAACTTCACAACTTTCTAGTACTTTTGGTTTCATTTCCCAGAAAACTTTGTTTCTTGTGTTTTTCAATACTTCTTTTGATAGTTTATTGTCATTTAACATGCACAAGACCAATGTAGCATAGCACAAACTATTTTGCCTTTGCATTTTATCAAATTGTCCTAAAATACATTCAGCTGGACAGATAAAGAACCTTGCAACATTGTTTCTAAATTTCTCCTCTTTTGAGTATAGTTTACACAATAGTGGAAACATCGCAGATGCTTCTTTTAGTAATGTAGGAGACAATAAATCTTTATCCAAGCCGTGTTTCTGAAGGATCGCTTTCTTATCACCGTCACTCAATGCATTTTCCGAACTATGCATCTTAATTGTGTTATTTTCATTTGAATAAAATGATTTGTAACATTCATTAAACACGGCTTCCCTACATGACATTAATACCTTTGTATTTCTATTGGAAGGATCTGAAATTCTTTTTTCATAATCTATCAATGACTCTAACTTTTGTTTTTGCAGACCTAAAACGCCTACCACATCATCAATGACAAAAACCTGTGGATGACGAGAGTCAGAATAATCTTCAATCTTTCTGATATCTATAATTGGTACAACTTGGTAACCTTCTTTCTGAAGTATCAGGGCTATGTGATGAATCGTTGCTGATTTTCCAGATCCTGGGACACCAACAAATGTCATGTAAGGTTGCTCTCTGACTTTGTCCAACATTGCAGAGAAACTGTGGCTTTCACTGTAAACCACATCCTCCTCTTTCCATCGTTTGAACTCTTCTTCAAAAATATCTATAATGAATTTTTACAACGAATTATTTTATATTTTTTCTCTTGTCAATGGTGTTCAGTACCGACCAGACCCAACCTGACTTAAAGCAGTCCCGGGGACTGCATTCTGCATTTTTCTGGGACTGCTTTAGCAGTCCCACAGCGGTCCCAGAGGAGTCCAAGAGCGGTCCCAGCAGACCCAGCAGTCCCAATGGTAGGGTTTATTAATTCAATTAATTCAACTCAGAAAAGAGATTTTCAATAAACAATGGATCTATAAAAGGCAGTTGAAATTGATTTTGAGTAGTATGCCTGGAATCCTTACATGTATGTGAAGGTCACTTAATATGAACAGCTCATAGAAAAAAAATGAAATACATGTAATATTTATTGAAGGAGGAGTGCATTTACACCTGAATGTATTAATTACACTGAACATGAATATTCAATCACAATTATCTGGTATATCAATTATTCCATTTCTTTATTTTTTGTAATTGATATTGGTTCATATATTTATTTTTTATATAAAATTTTAAACTTGATTTTATTATTTTCCACTACAATTAAAAGTATACACCCTATAACTTGTGCCATTTAAAATAAGATTGTAGATTTATATATTATTTATCAATAAATGTTACGAAAATACTGTAAATTACACCATTAAATTTAAACGCATCATTAAGTTATCAAATTACAATGTACAATTATTTATAACCCTGCAAGGAGAGAAATGGCTATTTTTAAATGAATCCATCACGTGACGCCGTCGCTACTTTTAGATTGATAAACAAACACGGCGTGAAGAAAACATGGTAGGCTGTTCGAGATACTACTCACTTTTGACGTGAATGGAAAGCATCTTACTCTTAATGATACTTATCTCTTAATGTAATCAGTATCAATCATCTTCTTTGTTATGATGCATATTAACCTTTTATAAATAATTGTTGTCAAAATACAACATACCCCGTCGTCTGTGATTTCCCGTGGACATGCGTGTCTATATATAGGCCTACTGTTTACGCACTTCCTTCATCAATATTCATGAAAAGACTGAATTCTTAATTGCGAATTATTGCTTAATTGTTTTGTTATTACTACGACGTCTAAAGTAAAATTTTGTGAAATTTAATTTTTTTTATTACACTACATGTGTTTCAAATCATTATTCATTTTGTTTCAAACAAAAGTCGGCGTTCATATAGCATGTAGGACTTTAAGTCTTATAATTATTCAGCATCATTAATTTCCATACTATCATACTCTAAATGTATTTTCTTAAGTATCGGGTCTTTTTAAAAAAATCTACGTTAATTTTGCCAAGTATTATTTTTAAGTCATGATTATTTTCACTTACATGTCAATTTAATTATCATTAGTTTCTCTACATGTAGCTTTATATAAAACTCAGTTTTAATTGTTTTATTATTTTGTACATGTTCGAGTATACATCTGTAATTCACAAAAATGGAGCCCTCGGAGTATGTTCAAAATTAAATATTCCTGAAATTTATACATATTTCATTAATTCTATCCTTTTTTTTTCGTAAATACATAGAATGAAATTATAGAGACATTGTTGACCAGCATGTTCAATGATGTTAAACGCTGACATGTGTATCCAAATACCATGCACTGATTTTCTGTTCAAATTCGATTGAAACCGCAGGTAATGATACACACTAATCCGCCAGGTAAGCACAGGCAAAACAAACAGAAATAAATCACAATTCCCGGTATTTTAAACTGTTTATTTTTAAAACAAATCATTAAATGTACTCTTTAAATAACTTATCTATTAATAAAAAAACTAATTCATTAATAAACTCTTCAATAATTGGTCACATTGGTTATTTGTTAATGAAGAATGGTAGGATAATTTTATTGCATGGTCATATTATCAATTGTTAGGTTTTATTTGAGGGTTGCATGGTATACCGTACTCTTTTATAGCTTGATACTCATCAAACGTGTATATTTGAAAAATTCTTTATCTAAGGCCATAATAAAAATATTCCTAGATTCTCATCCCCGCCCGCCCCGATTTTAAACCCCCGCCTCGATTTTTTTTATTTCTGTTTTTCTTTGTCTTAATTCTGATCGGGATCGGTATTCATCTATCATTCTACTTTCGTTTTAAGGACCCTCTCTACACTGCACCCTAATTTCAGGGTACATGCGTGTAGTTAGACTGACCCACCATTTGACATAAAAAGGAATAAATTGTCATCTGCACTGTATGACAAATTTTTAAATAAATCCATGTATTCTAAACATTATGTTAGACCAAGATAGAGTAATTGAAAACTTTATTTGCATGTATTTTCTCCATTTGATTAATCAAAAGCAATTTTTCTTCGTCATTACTTCACTGTCTTCAAACATTTTTCCTGGATAAAGAAGGCACGCTTCCTATATTAGAAATGGATTGGTTTATTTCAAAATAGCCTCCTTTACACTATATAATTTTCTCAAAGTCCAAAAAACATTTTTCGTCAGTGTATAGAGGGTTCTTAAATCCCGCGAATGTCAACATGATTTTGACAGCTGAAAAGATGGTAATTGCTGTAATACACGCGTATATATTTTAAACAAGGGTCATTGGTTGAAAAGATCGGTGATGATGTGAAGTAAGAGATAATGGAACCTTTACTATGACTTTTATTCTGGTATTGTAGATAAAATGTCGATAATAGGTCGATAAAAATCTGCAAAATTGAAAAAATAAAAAATATAAAATAAAAGCCGCCCGCCCGCCCCGATTTTTAAAAAAATTGGGATGAGAATCTAGCAATTTATTTATTATGGCCTAACTGTAATGATTTTTAAAAATAATCCAATGCATTTTTTCACATAATTTGACATTAAATTATAGAATAGCTTACTTGTAGATAATTTTTCTCTGATAAACCTGTATTTTATTTTTAGGGAAAAAAAATCCTCTGCTGACCTCCTTAATTTAACAACTTTATTTATTTATTTATTTTGGTTTATTCTAAACTATATTTGTGTAAAAATACAGTCCCTGAAAATAATAAGAAACTTTACATAATTATAATAATATCTACTTATAAAAAGATTGTGAAAAATCCTTGCTATTTTAATAGTTTAAACTCCTCTCTGCTGTAAGTTAAGAAAACAACAGGGAGCCTGCATATTCAGAATACACAAGGGGGCGGAGCTATAATGTCACTCAGAGCCTTTTTCACACATGAGAAAAACAAAGTAGTCCCAGGGCTGCTGAGTCTGCTTTCTAGAGCGGTCCCACAGCAGTCCCGAGACTGCTTTTGGGGAGTGCTTAGGTGTCAGGTTGGGTGTGGTGGGTACTGTAATGACCTGGCTTTCACAGTAATTAAACGTTGCACACATGAAAAATAAGCAGATGCCTAATAAAGTATGGTGTACATGCTTGTGGTTATTTTAAGAAAGATAAGTTTGCAGGATTGAATTTGAAGAAATGCTGCAATTTATGGATTTCTGAAGAATTTAAAAGTTTCTAAAATTGAAAATCAATTTTGTTTTAACCATAGCTAATATTTTTATCTATATTTTTCAAACTTTCTAATTTTAGTTTGATAAAGCCGATTAACATGTTAAAATAATTAATATCTATATTTTCATTTACACCTGCGTTCACCTAAATTATATCTTTAAAGAAATTTTCGATCTGAATTATGACATATTTGTAAAAAAAAAGTAAGCTTATTGTGAATCCAATGATGTATAATTCATTACATTAATGAAATAATTGGATTCCCGAAAGTTAAACTTTAAAATCTGTAAGTGCATTTCTCCTACAGTTTAAAAGTGCTTATTATTGAAACTTGTAATAAGAAATAAGATTGTTTTGATTGGTTGATTGATTGATTGTATATTGTTTAATGTCCCTCTCGAGAATTTTTCACTCATATGGAGACGTCACCGAATGCCGGTGAAGGGCTTCAAATTTAGACCTATACTCGGCACTCAGGGCCATTGAGCAGTGAGGGTTCTTTATCGTGCCAGCGCCTACCATGACATGGGACCTACGTTTTTTAAGGTCATATCCGAAAGACCCGTGACTTTCACTTCTGATGCCGAGCGCTTGGCGAAGGAACAGTCACTACCTATTTTTACGTCTTAGGTTTGACGCGGAGCCGCGAACGAGAATCGAACCCGGGCCTCCCGATCACGAAGCAAACGCTCTATCACTAGGCTACCGTGAACGGTAAAGATTGTTTTGAAGGTAACACAAAACGTTATCAGGATTCAGTTTATCAAAAAGAGGATCACTTCAAAATTATCATTTTCATGATAAAAATTCTTGCATAAAAATTCTTTTTTCTTGATATTTCATAATTGATTAAAATTATTTAATTTTTGGGGACTTTATATATTTAAATTTTTCAAACAAGTGACAAACATTGTTTGTTTTTTGTTTAAAATCCTTTTCGAGAATTTCCCACTCATAGTGAGACGCCATCACTTGCAGCAGGAGTGCTGCAAGTTTAGACCTACATCGGCACTCCGGGCCATTGAGCAAAGGGATCTTTGCATGCCAATACCCACTGCGACACGGGCCCTCGTTTGAAAAGGTCTCATCGGAAGGACCAGTCTCTATGTCCCGTGGTGGATTTAAACCCGGGACATAAGGATCGGCTTTTAATGTCGTGACTCTACAGCAGATACTCTAACCACTGTGCCATGCGGGCGACTGAGACAAATAATGTTAATAAAAAATAATATTTTTTTACATATTCAAAACCATAAAAGGTAGATTTTATAATTTCATACCCCTTGCGCATTTCTGAAAGAGAGGAATATATAATTCCTTCTGGTTATGCATTTCAGAACGTATATTGCCACCATGGACGTACAAAGCAGTATATACAATATGTCGTTTTAATTGAAAAAAGTCAAGGTTAATGAATTTTTGCAAAATATTTTACTTTACCCGTTTTTCTTAATTAACCAACATACCTTTGACATTTGGAGGGATTGCAGACTTTGGATTTTTAATTTCATCTGAAATATAAAAATAAAATAAGACTTTTTGAGCAGAATATTTATGAAAATTACTTTCTTATCATTTGTGGTAAAATTCATTAGTTTCTTGATATACAGATATAATACTGAGTAAGCAAACATCATTGAATTTACTTAGAAGATATATTCTGGACAAATATGAAACAAATACATGTATCAGTAATTTTAATAAAAGAAAAATTATTGCATATGTTTTTAATTTAAGCTAATGGCAAAATAATACTTCAATACTCTTTTCTCAGCTAATATGGCCATCATCCACATTCACAATCAAGTGGATCTAGATTTTCAATGGACATTTTAACATATGAATTCTCATTGTGGAACATACCATACCAAGCACAATAAAATTAAATGTGTACTGCAATTCACAATATATTACCGATATTTAATTTACATTATATAATTTGGATATTTATCTATTTAATATGAATTTCTTTAAGGTGTTCTTCCCACATCAATATAACTATGGAATAATTATAGACTCAATTGTTTAGCTATGATGTCGCCAAATCATTAAAGAGCTTAAATAAGGTTTTAATGCTATTAACATGGTCATCACTGCATTTTTAAAATTGGAAGTTATTTCTTTCTCTATTTAAGGTTATTGATTGAAACTCACTGAATATAACTCAAAAAGATCTGGGCTTTCTTCTGTGTTAAATTTAATAATCTTTTAAATAATAATTTCCGCTTTCCTTCTTACATGTATTATTATAATATCAAGTAAATTAAAAGGGTCTTTATAATTTCTTATTTTATAGGGGGTTGGGGCGATGATTGGTTGACTACTTTATCAAATGAACTCAATTACTCCCGAAGAATATGTTTTGCAAAACAATCCAACCCCAACAGTTCTGAACTTAAAATTCAATTTTCTCATCAAAGAGTAAACTGAAAACTTGCTTGCAATTATTTATGTAAATATTAGTATTCAGCATACAACTTCGAATTACTCCTCTTTCTCAAAAGAAAATACCACAACAAATAGCCTCTGGAAAGTGATTCTTCATTTGCCTTTCTTTAAATGCTTTAAAAAAAATATCTGCTTCGTTGACTTTGAACTTTGATTTAACATTAAATATCAAGTTCTATGAATAAGATTCTGAGTTTTGACACACTTCAGTTCATTAAAACTGCTGCAGGGTGATAGAATAATGCACTCATCTATAGCCAAGAAATATAAATTTATACCCTTCTACTTTCTAGAGCGCCAATAACACCCTTATTACGCAGCACTGTTAAGGCCTACTATGAGAAATCAACGGAAATTAAAATAGACGTGCCAAAAAGGGGGATTTTATTAAAACTGAATTTATTTTAATTAAGCTGTTCTTTTATCACAGAACTTAAATACTTATGGAAATAGCATAGTATAAGCCACTCTATACTGCATGTATGAAGTTTTGTCACATCGATGGACAGTCACGTGAAGAATGCTTAGTTCTTGTACTGAATGTAGGTCATGAACAAAGAATGACTGCACTTAAGCTATGAGAGTTGGATCCCAATGATTTGCGCAAAATAAAATTCCAAAATTCATTAAAATTATGTTTTATAGGTATTAAACAATAACTTAAGAGCAGGTTTTGGTTTATTATATTACATGAAAGTATTAAATAATGCCGAGCAACACTAGCTTTTGAAACAGGGGTCTAACAGTTTTGTCTCATTTCTATTGTTATTCATATGCATACCAGTTTTCAACGACATTGTTTACATCGAGCCGCAACTTGACCATTTTTCTCATTTGCACAGAATGTGTATTTTAACTAAAACTTATACATATCCGAAGGACAATGTGGGTCAAGTTGCGGCTCATATCTAATTCTTAAAAAAATGTACCCAAACTTCGCTCGAGATAGCTACTAATTTAGCAGGTTACGAGTTTCAGCCCATGTGACCCCTTTGATATTATAATCACTTTTCTCACGTGACATTCAAGTGTTCGACACGCTTTCATTGTGTCAGTCGTTGGAAAATTCTTTTCATATCTACATGTACTTCCATCTTCAAAATATTGAAGATCCTTGCGTACATTTTATTAGCGTTTTAAAGTTTACGTTGATTTCTTTCACTATAGTGTTTTTGTTCGGGGTATTTTAAAGGAAAAAGGTATTATTTTGCTGATTACATGCTGTACATATAGCAGTGGCGGATCCAGAAATTTGAAAACGGGAGCCCGACCAGTTTTAGGTCAGGGTAGAAGCCCACAGTCATCATTAAAAAAAACTAATTTTTTAATTTTATTTTTACGTTACTAATAAGTCCACAATTATTCAATACGATTAAGATAAAGTAAAAATGTCTTCTTTTTTTTTAATACAATGTAGGCACGAACACTTAATAATTTTAAGATTTAGTTAATTCGCTGCTCGACAGCAAATAATACATGAGCAGTGAAATTTTAAGCATTCCAATTTTATAAGAACGTTTGATAGAGAAAATTATGCAGTGCTTGATAATGTAGAAGCCGAAATTCTTATTTTTAATGTATTGTCCTTTGTACTCTGAATACCGATCAAAACTTTTTTTGAAAATTAACTCTGCCAATAATCAAATCGTAAGGTTATATATGGATTTACTGTGTGTACTTATTTCAGATTATCCTATAGACAGGTTGCAAATTATTTTTCATTTATGCGAAGACATCCCATTATATTCAGAAAATAAAATGTATTTCAGTGTCATTTTCATCTGCCAATAATTCTCAAAACAGACACTACCAACCTAAGCGTACAAAATGCATACATATATTTATCAATTGTGTTTATTTTTATGAACTTTTTGTTTTTTCTCTTAATATTCTGCTCTTTACTTACTTACGTGGATACAAATTAATGAAATTATATGCATGGTTATAAATCATTTATTTTTTGTACAAAATGAACACAAAACTCTCTTCTCGGTCGTTTATATATATATATATATATATATATATATATATATATATATATATATATATATATATATATATACTCACCGTCAATGAAAACGCAACACTCAAATTTTAGGGTGAAAAGTATATACTGGTTATAACTATGTACCAAAAAAGTTAGGACATCTTTTACTTTGCCAAATCAGTTATTTAACGGTTGAATGATATTCTTTCCGATACCGGAAGTTGCTTTTTAGCCCTCTAAACAGAAATCAAATTTTTGCATTTTTAATAAAATTTTTAACAATATTTTGGGTTTTCAAGGTTTTGTAGCTGTTTATCATAAAAATTATACTAAAATCCCGGGAAAAAATCCTTCTTTCTTTACCGGATGTGATGCCTATATTTCCTCAAAATGACTGACTTTCATAGCTTATGCTGGAGATTCTCAAAATAAAGAAAAAAAGAACTGCATATGCAAATGTACACTATTTAACGACTCATCAGGCTCATGTGTTTCAATACAATAAATAACAGTTTTTTGACCGGAAGTCCAAGAGTTAATTAACAACGCCAAGTTAGAGAAAATTCGACCGCAGTATCTGAACAACAGGCAAGTAAAAATGCCCAAGAATATTTATTTCGCTCAGATAAAGACATTGATAAACCTAATGCATGGTAGAAATCGGACTGCTTACATATGTATGTTGTACATGGCGGACTAGCATGCTTTGATTAAATGGTCGGAAGGGGGGGGGGTAATTTTTTAAATGTTATCTCTTAAGAGGGCTAAAAAATCAACTTTTGGTAATGGAATGAAAATCATTCAACCATAAAATAACTGATTTGACAAAGTAAAAGATGTCCTAACTTGTTTGGTACATAGTTATATCCCGAATATAATTTTTCACCCTAAAAGTAGAGTGTTGCGTTTTCATTGACGGTGAGTATATATATGATATAAATCAAATACAGAAAACCATGCGCTTATGATCCATTTCCATGCGATTTAAATGTCTCCGCCCCTTTGCTGCGACCTTAAAATCGAAAGCGGTCCAGTTCAATTTTCCGGAATTTATGGGTTAAACATGTTCTTTTCAATAGCGTTGTATGTAATTATTGAAATATGTATGACGAAAAATTATAGAAATAAATGTCAAAAGCATATGCTTGCACATTAATCATAGATTAATTCAGCGATTTATTGTAATGTTAAGCTTCAAATGGGTAGCCGAAAAGGTTCCAAATAACGTCCTTAAGTGCATTCATTCTTTCAATATCGCAAGGGCATACCCTAGTTGCAATTTAAAATTCAAGCAAAAGTACGATTTTATGAGGCATCTCATTGTAAAATGTATGTAACATGTACATAAAAACACGACATAATTAATAAAATACATTCTCTCGATAGTTAATGAATAGCCGCACTAAACAAAGGATATATATTGGTATTAATCGACTATTTAAAACCTGTAAATAATATTTTGTTTGATAATAAAACGCATGTTTCATTGTTAAAAAATTTCTCAATCTTCCTCTCACAGTACATGAAATTCGTCTTTTTTACCAAAATGACGTCATGATTGACAAGTTCATCGAGATCAGTGCTTTGTTTAAAACCAGCTACATGGAATTTAACTAGCAAGTTTTTTTAATGCATTGATAGATACGTTTTATTGTTGTTTATTATGCTAGAATAGATAAAAGTTGCAAATAATTTCATTGTCAGGTATTATGAGAAATGCATTAAAGTCATATAATTATGTGACGTCACAGTACACTTTTCCCGTAGAAATTAGGCTCTGTCCCCTTTTTCAAGCCTTAACAATGCTGCGTAATGTGTTCAGATTCTTTTATTTTTCTGTGTTTTGTAAATTATGATACCCGAGGAGTTCACAGTAAACTGGCGAGGTTTAGTTAGACTTCAGAAAGATTGTTTAAGGATAAGGCGAATCGGTGAACACAAATGTCAAATGGATTCAAAGACAGAAGTTCGAAACAAGTCTTCACGCATATTGAAATCTAGAAGAAAGCTTTGTTGGACATTAATTTTTAAGAATTGGTAAGAGTTGCTGCTTCTTCTCCTATATCTAAAGGCCGGTATACACGATGAGATTTGTAGTATAATGCAGGTCTAAATTAATAACACTTTTTATTGTAATACTTTCCTGTTCTCACGCTAATACATATCTTATAACATTGTAAATAAACTACATATTCCAACGTGATTTTCCCCACCATATTTTCTCTCTGTCAAAGTAAAAAATAACAGTGTCAATCATCGTACTATGCACAGCTTGATTTATTCAACAAGTCCTTTTCCCCTTCCCATTAAGTCAAGAGTTTTTCGATGTCTTTACTTGTAAAGTCGACCATTATTATTTACCATGTGTTTTTTTTTGATAATAATAAAAATAGAATGACCCCTAGTGTTATTACATTTCATTGGTTGAAAGCAGGCACGTGACAACAGGGGCATGGGGGCCTGCCCCCCCCCCCCACTTTTTTCCCAATATAACCTTAACTATTGAAAATGTATAATGAAAGGTTGGTTGCCCCCCTTCAACTTCTTACCACAGTAGTGATATGAGGAAAAATGTAGTATTGTATGGTGATGACTTTTAGTTTTATAACGTCAACTTCCCTTACTTATGCAGCAATATACCTTTATCACCTGCATACGGAGTATATATATCTCAGTTGATTCGATACGCAAGAGCATGATCTACGTGAACAATTTCTTAAACGGGGTAAATTATTGACAAGCAAGTTGATGAAACAAGAATATCAGCAGTCTCGTTTAAAGTCATCATTTTGTCAGTTCTATGGTCGATACAATGACCTTGTCAGCAAATACAATTTATCATTGAGTCAAATGCTGACTGAAGTTTTTATACTAATTGTTAGTCCATTATTTATACACTGAATTGACGACGGATTTTTTTCCCGTTATTTCCTGATCATGACAACAAGCACACGGCGGGTGTGACCAGTCGACAGGGGATGCTCACTCCTCCATGGCACCTGATTCTGATGTTTCGGAGGTCCGTGTTCGCTCTGCTCTTATTTTGTATATTGTTTAATGGACTTTGAGATTGAATACTGTTCGTTATCTCCATATCCTTCATGGAAAAAAAGAATTGGAAGGGAAAGGAAGTTTGTTC
>PRKT01000450.1:261367-273979 GCA_003671525.1 Saccostrea glomerata | reverse complement strand
AAAAAAAAATTCATACATTTTAGTTTTAAAATTTGATCATTTTTGTTTATCTTTATATGGAGCTCTTCTTTTAAAGGAGATCAAAATAGTCTGAAAATGGCTGCCACACCCCAGCCTCGTTAAGCTTGATGAAGAAAGAACTTCACAAAGATGAGGATGGTCACTGGTGTGCACCTCTTCCCTTTTGCGTTCCTCGTAAGAAACTACCAAACAAGCATACAGTGGCTGTTCAGCGATCCAACTCATTGGAAAGAAGTCTAAGAGAGGATCCGGTTAAACAAAAACATTTTTATGAGTTTACGGGTGAACTGCTTGAAAACGATCATGCCAAAGTTGCGCCTACACATCGTTCTGGAGAAGAATGCTGGTACCTTCTGGTGTTTTGGATCTACCAGGAAAGATAAGATGTGTTTTCGACTCTTAAGCAACCTTTGAAGGTGTGTCATTAAACAGCGTGCTGTTATCAGACCCAGATCTCACCAATAGTCTGATTGGAGTTCTCATGCGTTTCCAAACTGAACAGATTAGGATTATGGCTGATATACAGAAAATGTTCTACTCATTTACAGTGAGAGAAAATCATCGAAACTTTCTGATATTCCTATGGTATGAAGATAACGACTTCAACAAGGACATCATAGAATACAGAATGCGGGTCCATGTATTCGGTAACAAACTATCATCCGCCACCGCAAACTACGCTCTACAAAGGACAGCGGAGATTGCATGTGAAACATATGGAGAAGACGTAATGAAATTTGTACAACGAAACTTTTATGTTGATGACCCTCTGACCTCACTTCCATCTGCAGAGGAAGCTATCAACCTTCTCACCAGGACTAAGGATGCTTTGATGAATGTAGGAAAGATCTGTCCCCACAAGTTCGCATCCAGTAGTGGTGAAATAATGGCTAACTTACAATTTACAATTACTGTTAACAGGAGAACAATAGACAAACACAAACATGCGCTTACTAATATATAAAGTCGCTCCACTAGAGTGTTCCAAGGAAGGCATGTGTCGCCTGCTTATAGCTTTTTAGCTCACCTGAGCCGAAGGCTCAAGTGAGCTTTTCTGATCACATTTTGTCCGTCGTCCATCCGTCCGTCTGTCCGTCTGTCTGTCTGTCCGTCCGTCTGTAAACTTTTCACATTTTCGACTTCTTCTCAAGAACCACTGGGCTAATTTTGACCAAACTTGGTACAAAGCATCCTTGGGTAAAGGTGATTTTAAATTGAGAAAATTAAGGGACATATCCCCTCGCAAGGGGAGATAATCAAGAAAAGACAAAAATAGGGTTGGGTCATTAAAAAATCTTCTTCTCAAGAACCACTGGGCCAGAAAAGCTGAAACTTATGTGGAAGCATGCTGGGGTAGTGTAGATTCTAAATTGTACAAATCATGACCCCCAGGGGTTGGGAGGGCCACAATGGGGAATCAAAGTTTTACATAGAAATATATAGAAAAAAATCTTTGAAAATCTCCTTCTCAAGAACTACTGGGTCAGAAAAGCTGAAACTTATGTGGAAGCATGCTTGGGTAGTGTAGATTCTAAATTGTTCAAACCATGACCCCTAGGGGTAGAGCGGGGCCACAATGGGGAATCAAAGTTTTACATAGAAATATATAGGAAAAATCTTTGAAAATCTTCTTCTCAAGAACCACTGGGCCAGAAAAGCTGAAACTTATGTGGAAGCATGCTGGGGTAGTGAAGATTCTAAATTGTACAAATCATGACCCCTGGGGGTTGGGCGGGGCCACAATGGGGAATCAAAGTTTTACATAGAAATATAAAGGAAAAATCTTTGAAAATCTTCTTCTCAAGAACCACTGGGCCAGAAAAGCTGAAACTTATATGGAAGCATCCTAGGATAGTGTAGATTCTAAATTGTGCAAATCATGACCCCCGGGGGTTGGGCGGGGCCACAATGTGGAATCAAAGTTTTACATAGAAATATATAGGAAAAATCTTTAAAAATCTTCTCCTCAAGAACCACTGGGCCAGTAAAGCTGAAACTTATGTTGAAGCATCCTGGGGTAGTGTAAATTCTAAATTGTACAGATCATGACCCCCGGGGGTAGGGCGGGGCCACAATGAGGAATCAATGTTTTACATTGAAATATATAGGAAAAATCTTTGAAAATCTTTTTCTAAAGAACCACTGAGCCAGAAAAGCTGAAACTTATGTGGAAGCATGCTGGGGTAGTGTAGATTCTAAATCGTTCCAATCATGACCCCCGGGGGTTGCCGGCGGGGCCGCAATAGGGAATCCAAGTTTTACATAGAAATATACAGAATAAATCTTTGAAAATCTCCTTCTCAAGAACTACTGGGTCAAAAAAGCTGAAACTTATGTGGAAGCATCCTGGGGTAGTGTAGATTCTAAATTGTTCAAATCATGATCCCCGGGGGTTGGGCGGGGCCACAATAAGGGATCAATGTTTTACATAGAAATATATAGCAAAAATCTTTGAAAATCTTCTTCTCAAGAACCACTGGGCCAGAAAAACTGAAACTTATGTGGAAGCATACTGGGATAGTGTAGAAATCAAATTGTTTAAATTATGATGATTGGGGTAGGGTGGGGTCACAATATGTATTACAAGGGGGAAATCTGGTAAAGAACGGAATGGCCAAAGCTTCTCAGATGAGCGATGTGGCCCATGGGCCTCTTGTTTAAAGATGTAACTAAATCTAAGAGTAAACAGCTATTTCAATGCTATTAGCATGTACAATATTCATGCAAAAAAGAATCTAGAATGATAGTTCATACATAAACAAAAACATCCACAAATAGTATGTTTGCAATGGAGTCTTTCAATTAAAAAAAATATTATTCCCAATCCTCAAATAAATCATTAATTTGAAATTATTATGAATAATTATTTATTTTTTTTACGTGTTAAAGTCTTTACAAAAATTGTCATTCTATACGATGAGTTGTGGGATCCCGATGTATTTTTGTAATATTTGAACATCAGTTTGTGTTGTAGCTGCATACTTTCTACTATATACATACTTTTATTTAATGTAAATACGTAAAGTTGTACATTAGATGTGACTATTCCTGCATTTTAAAAAGAAATGCTTGTGTTGTAAATTTATTTTGTGTCAATTTTCGCATGTCTTCAAGTGCAGTAATTTTTGTGACTTAATTCCCTCAAAACAGTTCAAAAACTTATTCCAGTGATTTTTTACAAACAAATATACTTACCAATAATTTTCAGTATTTTATTGTGATTTTCTTTTCTGTCGGTTTCACTCTCTTCTAATTTTCCTGGTAGGAAAAAGTTATAACACAAAATGTGATAATTGCAGTTTATTACATTTTGTGTTATTATGACATTTCTTGTTGTAACAAAGCATAATCTGCAGACACAAATTTAAAAAATATTGAGTGTAAATACATACTTTTATTTAATGTAAATACGTTAAGTTGTAAAATAAATGTCACTATTCCTGCAATACGTTCTATTTCCACTACTGATCTTAGTGCGCTCTTTTGTGAAAAAGTCGGAGAATGTACAAATCTCACGTGATTTCTGGGACAAACGTAACATAAACATGTAAACAACATATTGAATGTCGATGAACAAATCCTAACAAAATGCATGTTATATATTTTATTGTCGTGGACTTTTTTAACATCAAGAGTAGAGATGACAAGGATATTAATTTACATCTTTTGTTGATCGTATGTATCTATTTATTGTAATGGTACATTTAAAGACAATACACGTACCTCGGAAATGTCATATTTTTTATTAATTGACGATAAAGTTACGGTTTTCGCTCTCTTACATATGTCATTTAATTTTTCTTTTCTATAGTTAGAAAATCCAATTTCAAATGTTGACTGACAAATGCACTTAACATTTAAAATTGGATTGAGACTGGCATATTTTGTACTATCCGCAACGCCATGCTGTCCCAGTCAGACGACCAAATGCAACTCTAATTCTGAAGAATTCACTAATGGAAATACAACGTATTTAAAGAGAAATACTTGTGTTGTAAGTTTATTTTGTTGCAATCTTGGCATGTACCTTAGTGCATTCATTCTTTTGATTTGATTCCTTGAAAGTAGTTCAAAATTTTTTCCCAGGATTTTTTTAAAATAGAAATGTACTTACCAACAATGTTTAGTATTTCATTGAGATTCTCATTTCTGTCCCTTTCACCCTCTTCTAATTTTTCTGGTAGGAAAAGAAACAGTTATATCTCAAAATAAAATAACCACAGTTTATTACATTTTGCGTTGTTATTTCATTTAGCGTTATGACAAAGTATTAACTGCAGAAACAAATTTGAACATTATTGAGTTAACTTTTATTTCATAGGTTCAATGTCAAACTTAGTCATTATATTTACGTTTCAGGCCTTGAACAATTTCTCTAGTTTCTGCATCTTCTTCAGCCTGTTTTCTCAGTTCTTCTATGTAATGGCAGTCACGGACAGGGTCCATTGTCTCCTGTCTCAGAAAGTCCACTGCTTTTTCAAATTTGTTTCCATTGCCAAGGAAAGAATCAATTTCCACAACTGCTGATCTGACAGTGGACCAGATTGTGTTGAAATCGGCATTGGAGAGGAAAGGACTAGAAGAATGTACACACTGATTTCTGGCAATACGTATTCTCTCAATATTGGCAGAGAGAGATCGATCTGTAGGGTCTGGATCAAATCCCCAGCCATTGCTGTGTGGTGGTATACCACAAATATTCCTCAGTAGTATGTACAATAAGGAAATGTCCATGTCACCATAGTTTCCTGTATAAGTACTACCTCTCGGTAAAATAAGATTCATCTGTTGAGCTGTCAGACGGGGAAGATTACTCCTCTTTTGTTTGATGACGTGTGGAAATGTTGACGCTAGTACATAATGACGTAAAACATCACGTAGTTGATCTGTACATGGACCCAATAGAAGTCGACAGGCTCTACAGGCATTTGTCGTCTCCTCTGTAGACGCGTAAGAGGAGAAGGCCATAGTAATCTTTTAATGCTTTTCTGAAATGTAACAAACACCCAAAAAATTCAATAAAAAAAAAAAAGAAATTAGAACTATCTTAGTAAAACTATACATTGCTTATCCACTAGGGCAACTAGAATAAATGCTTAAATTAAAATACTCTTCACTGATTTCAGCTTGTTAGCTAGAGAACCATACAGCAAATTTACTGACTTGTCATAAAGTTATGCATGTTCATGTTTTTTTTATGTTTTGTGTTAAATAGGAAAGATAAGACTACATAAATTCAAGAATTAAAATAGTGTGTTCAAAGGAACATTAAACTTTGTAGTTGTGTTACTTTGAGTAAAAAGTGACAAACCTGCATGTCATATGTGACGTCCTAATGCTGCTCCAATAATATAAGCATTTTTTTTCAAAAATGTATTTTACTCGGTGATTTGATCTAATGACCTTAAGTAAGGGTCCTATTATATCCTAGAACATAAAGAATCACTACAGGTTGTTGTACAAGAATGATCTTCTAAAGTTACTGCATCATTAAATTATGTAAACTTGGACATCTTATGAACGAATGTAACCAAAAACGGGGATCAGTCCTTGTAGTTTATTATATTCATGGTTGCATTATTGAATTCTTCAATTTTATTGGGATTTCAATAGATAAAATCCCCACAAGATACCACAAAGCCACGTCTTGTCGTAGTGACCATGACGCTTACAATACATTTCAATCAATGGAAATTTAATTAAGCAAAGGAGTTTGAGAAGGGAAATGAAAGGAAAATTTTTAAAATGTCATTCTGTGGCATGAAATAAACCAGAAGTCTCTGTCGAGACTGTAGTTCTACTGGTTTATACTTAAAACAAAGGAAGAGAAAAGTAGCAGTTGGGACTTGAGATTTTAAATCAGCAATTAATAGAATCAAAGGCCTGAAGGG
Organism: Saccostrea glomerata; assembly: GCA_003671525.1. Taxonomy (NCBI): domain Eukaryota; kingdom Metazoa; phylum Mollusca; class Bivalvia; order Ostreida; family Ostreidae; genus Saccostrea; species Saccostrea glomerata. The sequence goes on along the minus strand of PRKT01000450.1, from coordinate 268,067 downwards.
TCTGCGAGTTGACTCGCTCAAGTCAAGTGAGCTTTTTCATACATATGGGCACCATACCTTAATATATTTGGTTTATTTTGCATCTTAAGAGATTGAATATTATATGTCTGATCCACGTTCAGTTCATTAATAAAGTGTATATTGCTTTTCCTTTATATATACAGGTTGGCACTAATGGGCTTCCGTATTATTTTGACTGGATTCTATAATGAATTTCAGCACATTAGCTGAAGTGGTCAGTGTTATGGGATAATTAGGTTAAAGATTCCCACAGCAAATCTGGATTCTAAAAATAGATTTTCGACAACAACTAGCTAATGAGAGCATCAGGTGTTTGTGTTAGGGAGTATTCTAGGTCAATTATAAAAAAAACTTCAGATGGGAAGAGTAGATCCGCCTAACATGCTTGAACATATATTCATACGCAGTAATTTTACATCATACAGGTATTTAATCAAAAATTTCTTTAAAAGCATATGAGGCAAAAATAATATTACAGTGTATGAAATTTTATACAGTTTTTACCTCTTAAGTTTATACAATCACTCAAACCAAAGCAATTTTTCCTAGAACTATTATATTTGGCGTATGGATCACCTTGATGTATGCGTGAAAGATTTTACAGCTCTGAAACGGCCATGTCGACAGGGAGTAGCTCGCTACGCGAGCCAACTCAAAAATGATCCTTGCTACTCATCAAAATAAAAAACGATGCACAGAATTATGTATCTTAGTATAGTCTACATGTGTGTCAAGTTATATTGAAATCGAACTAAAACTGTAGGAGGAGTAGCATTTTGAAACAATTTCACAAAAATTTCTATTTTTAGTAACCCATGGCAACATCATTCATTGAAATCAACAACTGATGCACAGAATTATGTATCTTAATGTAGTCTACTTGTGTGCCAAGTTATATTGAAATCGGACCAAAACTGTAGGAGGAGTAGCATTTTGAAACAATTTCACAGAAATTTCTATTTTTAGTAACCATGGCAACACCGTTCATTGAAATCAAACACCAATGCACAGAATTAGGTATCTTAGTGTAGTCTACTTGTGTGTGTCAAGTTATATTGAAATCGGACCAAAACTGTAGGAGGAGTAGCATTTTGAGACAATTTCACAGACATTTCTATTTTTAGTAACCATGGCAACTCCGTTCATCGAAATCAAAAACCAATGCACAGAATTATGTATCTTAGTGTAGTCTACTTGTGTGCCAAGTTATATTGAAATCGGACCAAAACTGTAGGAGGAGTAGCATTTTGAAACAATTTCACAGAAATTTCTATTTTTAGTAATCATGGCAACACCGTTCATCGAAATCAAAAACCAATGCACAGAATTATGTATCTTAGTGTAGCCTACTTGTGTGCCAAGTTATATTGAAATTGGACCAAAACTGTAGGAGGAGTAGCATTTTGAAAAATTGTTTACACAGACAGACAGACGGACGGACGACGGACGCATTACTATCGCATAAGCTCTTCTGGTCTCTGACCAGTAGAGCTAAAAATAATAGTTTGTGCGGATCAAGTAGGGGTCAAAAGGGGGTTACTTTACGAAGGGTGGTCAGGACAATAAGGAGTTATGCTCTAAAACTAAATTGCAATACCTAAAAACTTTAAAGAAATTCTTTTTCAAAATACTATATGCTTAATATTATAATAAAATTAATATGGCTTCAATTTACAGCTATTATACCCATTATATAAAAATCCAAGGAGGATGCCCATTCGTAATTTGTCGGTTGATAAAGCTTCTTCTTAGAAACATGTATCTTAAAAATCTTCATATAATTCTCACGGGTGCCAGTGGAAGAACCCGCCCCCTTTAACATCCCAGACCCAAAGCTAATTTTTAATTTCACAGAGAAAAGCTCAAAAGCTTCTCGACATATTGCTTGAAACAAAAGTGTAGCAGACGAACAGAATTATAAGACAAATGGGCAGACTGAAATTAATATCCCATATCCCCAATTTTCAAGAGGGGTGGGGTGAGAGGGGTTGGAGCAAAAATGGAAGTTTAGTGAAATGTGTTTTTGACATAATTTAAGATATAAATATTTTGTGTACTTATAAAATCACAGCCTGGATTTAAAGAAAGCAGCAGCACTTTTCAAGTTAAGAAAAATATCCTTTATCTACATTCAAAAAATGGTTAAGATCTATGAAGTGTATGCCCTTGCGAAAGTGTGATTTTATAAGGCACCTCGATGTAAAATGTAACCTGTACATAAAAACACGACATAATTAATAAAACACATTCTCTTAATAATTAATTAATAATCGCACTAAACAAAGGATGTGCATTGGTATTAATCGACTATTTAAAACCTGTAAAGATTATTCCGTTTAATAATAATCTGCCTCTCACAGCACATGGAATACCGTCATTTTTACCAAAATTACATCACGTTTACAAGTTCATCGCAATGAGTGCTTTGTCTACAACCAGATACATGGGATTTAACTAGCAAGATTTCTAAATGCATTGATAAGTTTTATTGCTGTTTATTATGCGAATACAGTTAAAAGTTGCAAACTATTTCAATTTCAGGTACAATGAGAAATACATAAAAGTCATATTTTTGTGTGACGTCACAGTAAACTTTTCCCGTATAAATTAGGCCCCGCCCCCTTATTCAAGCCTTAACAATGCTGCGGGGTCAAGATTTTAACAATTTAGAATCTACACTACCTCGGGATGCTTCCATATATAAGTTTTAGCTTTTCTGGCCCAGTGGTTCTTGAGTAAATTTTCAAAGATTTTTCCTATATATTTCTATGTAAAACTTTGATTCCCAATTGTGGCCCCACCCTACCCCCATGGGTCATGATTTTAACAATTTAGAATTTGCACTACCCCAGGATGCTTCCATGTAAGTTTCAGCTTTTCTGGCACAGTGGTTCTTGAGGAGATTTTCAAAGATTTTTCCCATATATTTCTATGTAAAAATTTGATTCCCCATTGTGACCCTGCCCTACCCCAGGGGGTCATGATTTCAACAATTTAGAATCTACACTACCTCAGGATGCTTCCACATAAGTTTCAGCTTTTCTGGCCCAGTGGTTCTTGAGTAGAAAATTTACAAAGATTTTTCCTATATATTTCTATGTAAAACTTTGATTCTCCATTGTGGCCCTATCCTACCCCTGAGGGTCATGATTTTAACAATTTAGAATTGCTCGACCTCAGGATGCTTCCATGTAAGTTTCAGCTTTTCTGGCTAAGTCACTCACTCAGGTTCTTGAGGAGAAGATTTTATTATATGATTGAATAATTTCCATCTCTCTGATTGTCTGAGATCCAACTATGTTAGAAAAATATTACGTTGTATTGACCTGCACGTGACGTTCCAGGTCAATACAAGAATTTGTTTCCTCTACATTGATCTTAAAAATAGATTGGGAAATTCAAATTGATAGAAATTGTTTTAGAAAGCTATTTTAATGTTATATACCAAAAAATCGTATACAGGTAAGACAGTTTAGTTTTTCTTTGCTTAATTTAATTTCTTTCCTTGTCATATCAAAAAGTAACATATCATGATCATGCATATCAATTTTCCTGATGATATCACATCTTATAATAAAGTTATGTTAAATAAAGAAAGCATGTATGTGTACATCGGCGCTCTAAAGCAAGCGTAAATTACGGCTCTTATTACTTCATGATCTCTTTGTTTACTTCGCTCGCATCTATTTAATATTTGTTTTAAAGTGATAGACCACTCTTGACTAATGGATTTTTTAAGCTCACTACTGTCTATTTGTTTTTATTTGTTTTTTTTAGCCAGATTCAAATTTCAGTCGAATTTATCGCCTTACATTGAAGGTAGCAGAGAATACACATTGTTTGACATCGTTCATGGTCCAGAAATGTTCCCAATTGTCGACATTTAACTAACACTACTCTACTTCTTACATGCTGTATCTATTTTCCGTATGGGGGAAAAACTCTCATCGAATATCATGCCATTTAAAAATAATTTCTCTCTTAAAATTTGGCGTGTAATGCCACTTATCTACTCTTTTTTCAGTCTCTGCTGTTTATAAATCATATACAACACAAATCATTATATCTCCCTGCGCTGCTTACGCGTTTGACGACGTCATTTTCATCAAACTTAATTCCAACAATACTCTAAAAATCATAACACCAAGCATCTGTTTCTAATGCTATTTCTGTGAGATTTTGATAAAAATTTGATTCTGGTTTCAGAGATTTAAATTTGAGGTCAAAGTATTACATAGAACTCAAGAAATAAAAGCAAATGTAATACAGCTTACTCCACTTATATTGAACTCGCTTATTTTGAAATTCCCCTTACCGGTATTTTGAATTAGAAATAAATTCCCAGATTTTGCCTTTTATATTCTTTGCATTAAAATAACGGTTATATTGAAATTGGTTATATTGAAGCCACTGATCGGTCCCCACAGGTGATAATGAGTTGTTTTAATAACGGTTATATTGAAGTACTCCCTGGCGGCTGTTGTTACGGTTGGTGACAGTAATTATGCCTGATTAAGCAGTTGATATACAAAGGTGTGAATAATTTAGTTTTCAACATTTGTGTTTAAATACTGCATGTTGTTACGAAATAAAATTCTTCACTGTTCATTTTTTTGCGTCCATGTATATATTACGGACATATTGAGGCTAAACAGCTAAACGTAATATACTAATCCCCACAGATCTAGGTAAAAAACATAACTTTGAAATTAAATACGTACTGTTAATAAATTCATATGCCTAAATTCAAAATAATTAAGGGATTAACCCGAGTACACTTACGATGAAATACAAGCAGCATTCAGCAGTACTTACATATAACTGCTCAAGTCCGTGAATTTTCTCCAAAACGTAAATAAATGCGATCGGGGAATAATAACGAGGGGTGAATCGAAGATTGTCTTTTCAATGAAACAGATTTAAAAAATATCTAAAATTTCAAGGACTCATATTCTTTGTAATCTGTTAACTGTTATAGATAAACGATGACAAAATTAATTTGTTCGGGTTTGTTCTTCTTTATTTTAGATTGGGATTGAACTTGTAAAAATGGCGGCTTCACGATTTCGCTTATATTGAATTATGGATATATTGAAATAATTTGCATGGTCCCCTGAATTTCAATATATCCAGAGTAGGTTGTAGTGATATGCAAAAATTATTCTGTATTTTGTTCTTGCGCCGACAGGTTTTATCAGCCTTAATATAAATCGTCTTGATATTATTAATACGAAAGATATATTTCTAAAATTTCCCATTTATAAAGAACATTGAATATATTATGTCTATGCAAAATTTGATTAGTATCGGTTGCATGTTTAAAAAATTATAAACATTGCCTACGACTTTTTGGGACAACCCTCGTACGATTAATGAACATGTCCTTCCCAGTTGTGACTGCATGGTTTTAAGAAGATTTTCACCACAAATAAAAAAAAAAAATATTCACAAATTATGTGTTTTATTTTCGTAAATTTTTTTTTAATTTTTTTTTTTTAATATCTATACGACTTTTCTTCACATATTTTATTAGATATTAATGTGATGCATTCATTTACAGAAACATTTTTAAACGAAAGCTTCTTATTCACAGGCACCTGAAGTATGGATAATACCCCCCCTTTTTATTTAATAAAAAAAATGTAAGAGTGTTTTATTCCTCAAAAATATAAAATTTCCCCGTCAACACATCTATATGTCGTTATATGCAAGCAGATTGTACTTTTTCTCACGTTTAAAGAATTGCCCTATTCGGTATAATAAAATACACAAGGCAAAAAAAACAAAAGTTGTAAACAAACGGGGGGACCCCTGCTTCGAGAGAGATTACCAAGATAATAATTAGTGTTACCTATCATAATTTTGCAAGCATCTGTCTGGGAGATGTTCTTTACTAGTCTCTTTAACCTAAACCCCGGTATTAGTGTTTGATATGCCGTAATCGGACAATTTATTAATCGGATACATAAAATTTTCTCCATTGGCAGCGTTGGAGGAGGTTTTGGAGCTGCTTTTCTGTTTCGCGTTATCTGATTGGTTAATTATAATACACTTTAAATATCAGTATAATATAATAAATATAGCATGTAGTTGAGTGTAACACTGAAAATTTTCAGCCCTCGAAAACTACTGTCAACCTCGGCTGCGCCTCAGTTGACAATGGTTTTCTTGGGGTGAAAATTATCAATGTTACACTCAACTACATGCAATATTTATACAAGAGGCCCAGGGGCCACAGCACTCACCTGAGCACATTGGGCTTGAATTTAAACCCCCCCCCAGGCATTCATCATTTGAACAAACTAGAATCTACACTACCTGAGGATGATTCCATACATGTATAAATATCACTAGTCCTTAAGCTTTGAAGTACTTGAAAAAAAGATTTTAAAAGATTTCCCTATATATCCCTATGTAAAATTTGGGTTGGCCATTTTGGCCCCACCCTAGCTCCAGGGGTCATAATTTGAACAAATTTGAATCTACACTACCTGAGGATGATTCCACATGAGTTTCATCTTTCCTGGCCCAGTGGTTCTTGAGAAGAATATTTTTAAAGATTTTTCCAATATATTCCTATGTAAAACGTGGGTCGGCCATTTTGGCCCCACCCTAGCCAGGGGGTCATGATTTGAACAAACTTGAATCTACACTACCTGAGGATGATTCCACATGAGTT
>PRKT01000450.1:244401-257382 GCA_003671525.1 Saccostrea glomerata | reverse complement strand
ATATAGGATCGATCTACTTCATAACTGGTAAGTGACAAAAAATGGAGACAATCACTGAGTCAGAAATCTGTCTGTAAATGTTACTGTCTATTTGTAAATTGTAAAATAACAACTAATTAAAACACATTATAATAAATTAATATGTCTTTTTTTTAAATGCAATTTTTGTCTAACTTTGCTTTGAGTTTGGATCCAACCATATAACTTACATTAATTATAGACTGAGACTTAAAACATTCATAGGCCAGATTGATCTGCAAAATGGTGGTCTAAGAAATTAGGCTTTAATTCCACTCAGAATGTTTTAATTTGGAAGTGTCTCTGATGTAAAATTAAATGAATCTAAAATGCAAGAAAATACTAAAAAGTCTTATGTTTTACAAACATGGGTACTTTCAGAAAATCTTTCTTTTTGAAGGAAAAAGAGAAGCAGTTCACAAATGTTGATGAGCAGAAGAGAAGAAACTCTGGCTGCACAAAAATCTGAGCTCTTGAAAAAGAAACAAAAAAAGAAATGAAAATATGAATGATATTCAATCAAAGGATCCAAATGATGAAATTCTGGAAATTCCACTTGGAAAGACCATAAGGATTTTTGAATTGACCATCTCTGCTCGAACTGCTTGAAAGCACTGAAAACTGTTTTCCTGGTGCTGAACAAACTTTTCTCCTAGACTAGAATTAAAAACTGTTCAATTTCTGGCATTAAAACACAATTTGAAACATGCTGAGGAAGGACCCCCCTCTCCTTTTGACCAAGTAAGGTTAAACATTCTGCAAAGAGTTGCATTTGAATTCAATTTTTCTTTATACTTTTACCAGGAATGAACCACGTTACTCATTTACTATGGTTTAATGTGTCAGATTATCTATTTTTATAATTATTTTAATTTTTTTAACAAAGATTTTGTTGCCATGGTTGGAAAACAAACAACATTTCTGTAAAATCTTTCAAAATGCTGTATTATAAATCATCTACTGTTACTTTTTTAGCATGACTTCATGCATTTTCATGAATAAACATGAATAATAATATTTCATTTGTTGTTTACGAATAAGCAAGAATATTCATGATTGCTAATGGTTCATTAATTTTATTCATTCATGAACATTCCTGAAAAAATTCATCAAATTATTCATGAATAGTTCATGAAGATCCTATGAACTTATTATTGGACATTCTTGAAATGATGAATCTTCATGAATATGACTGTTCATGAATTATTCATGAAAAAAAATATTCATGAATATTCATCAATTTTCTTTCATGAATAAAAATTCATGATTTGAAAATGTCCAATAATAAGTTCATAGGATCTTCATGAACATTTCATGAACATTTCATGAATTAAATTCATGAAAAATTCAAGGAAATTCATGAATTATTCATGATCGTCTCTGAGTATCGGAAAAACATGCTTTTAAAAATGCCCAAGAATATTAATTTCGCTCAGATTACGATGTCTATAAACCTAATGCTTGGTAGAAATCTGGCTACATTTGTTGTATATGACGGACTAGCACGTTTTAATGAAATGGTCGGAAGGGGGGATGTTTTAAGATTTAACTGGTATTTGTTTCTTCCAAGATTAAAAAAAAAACATTTAATGATTAAATTGAGTATTCATGTTTTGTAAATTTACTTTTTAAATATATATTTTCATTTTTTATGCTATCATTAAACTTTAGAAGGTAACACATAACTCCTAAAACATCCCCCCTTCTTGATTTCAGTCATTTTGAGGAAATATAGGCATCATAACACAATTGCTTCGGTATAGTAAGAAGGATTTTAACCCGGCCTTTTAGTACAATACTTATGGTTAACAGCTTCAAAACTTTGAAATCCTAAAATATTGTTAAAATTTTATTAAAAATGCAAAATTTTGAATTTTGTTAAGATGGCTAAAAAGCAACTTCCGTTAAAGGAAAGAAATTAATTCAACCGTTAAATAACTAATTTGGCAAAGTAAAAGATGTCCCAATTTTTTTGGTACATAGTTATGACCTGTTTATAATTTTCACCCTAAAAATAGGGTGTTGCGTTTTCATTGACGGGGAGTATAGATGTGTTTGACGGGGAAATTTTATATTTTTGAGGTATAAAACACTCTTACATTTTTTTTTTATTAAAAAAAGGGGGTGTGTATTATCCATACTTCAGGTGCCTGTGTCTTATTTTGATGTAAATATTTTTATTTCATTTTCTTTGAACAACAAAAAAAAAAATTCATATAAAATAATTGAGAGCCTATGTCGGCCTTTCAATGCTGAAACCATTGTTTTAAAAAGTTGACTCAGAGATCTATAGAATAAAAAGTTGGTGTGGCATTCCTCCTTAAAAATATTCAATTGATTCAAATTCATGCTGATTTAGGCGATGCTTAATGTGCTGTTTAATTAGCAATATCCACTAGTATCTTACTATTACCAAATGACAACGATTTGGTTATATATTCTTAAATATATACATTTGTGGTACCTCTCCATTATATAAACTTACAGAGAGAAAATATCTTCAATTCTATATGAAGTTTGTCAGAGGTCAGAGGTCAATACGTGACCTAATTACACGGCGCAATAATATCTACCGGTACATAAATTATAAAATGGCCTGCTCTACTTGCTTTTCATGTATAAAAATGATGTAAATAAGCTAGTAAAATGAGAATTATTGTGTCTAAATTGTAAACAAGTATTTCATACAGTTTGTTGACTATCGATTCAACCTGTATATACAGAGAAAACTGGCGTTTGTTTACATTTTTTTTCACTTTTGTCAGCTGCAGTCTTTCGTTAAATTTTCATGATAAACTATTATTCTATCTTTAAATTCTACTCACGATAAATGTGTAAATCTGTTGGAAAATATCATTGCAATCATGCCATGAACAGCTGCCAAACACCTCGGCATTTTCGTAGTTGAATGCATAGGCACTTGGGGGCCCACTGATACATATAAAGAGAGAAGGCTTGCAACTCTTTTCTAGTCATCCGCCTCCCCTCGCTCAAACTTCGCTCGATTATTTATCTAAATCAATATAAAACATGGGATATGCATACATCAATAAATTTGTTATACATTCCTCTTCCTTTTCATATTTCCAGTTAATTTTTATATGCCCCCGATTTGTAAATATTTCGATGAAATCACCCGCATCTAGGGTAAATGCATCAACCGGGACGGAAGTACCAAAGAATGATAACTCTATTTTACAAATGTTCTGCATTACAAAAAATCCAGGATTTGTAATAACAATATTATGACATTTGGTTGATTATATCGTGTGTTAAAAGTGAATCTGTATCTATCAGAATCTACTAGTTACAGCTTTCTAGTTATATATCGAACTTACCTTTACATATTACATGAAGAGAAAATTCGGGATTTAATCCCTCTCGAATTTAATGTTCCGAATAACATTACACATTTAGCATGTTTAGATGACGCCCGAAAATACCGGGTACTTCCGTCCCGGTTGATGCACATAAAGAAAATTTACCCTAATTTCATCGAAATATTTACAAATCGGGGGCAGATAAAAATTAACTGGAAATATGAAAAGGAAGAGGAATGTATAACAAATTTATTGATGTATGCATATCCCATGTTTTATATTGATTTAGATAAATAATCGAGCGAAGTTTGAGCGAGGTGAGGCGGATGACTAGAAAAGAGTTGCAAGCCTTCTCTCTTTATATGTATCAGTGGAAAACGGCATATTTAAAAACAGCTTGTAGAGACAAAAGAGTTGCATTTTTGATAACATATAGTGCATATTAGAATAGAAAAATAGGAAAAAGGTGACTCGAACCCAGATTTAAAAAGAAAAAAATGGAAAGGGGGGGGGGGGGTCCATACCCCAAGTGCCTATGGTTGAATGTAAAGCTGTCGCCATTCGGCCTTCACAGGATTTGATCACGTGACCGACCAACTTCAATTCCCATTGAAGTTTATAAACTTGTTATTTATTTCTCAAGTAAAATGGCACATAAAAAGGGACCATTCAGCATTGCTTAAGTGCTTAAACTTTAGATACTCCAGACCTGAATCACCATTGGTTTGCGAAAACGAAAGTAGACTTTAAAAAAATATATAATCAGTCTAGTCGAACCGTCAAACGGGAGTAAACGGATGTTGGATATCCGTACCTTCAAACGGGGGTACGGCGCATGCGCAGAAACTCAAAAAGTGCCGTTTTCACGGAAAAACGTGTGGTCCACAAAATATGCTCGTGCAAAGTGATGGATTATTTCGTAGCTCTGTATGTACTCAAATTTGATAGATTAAAGATGTTTAAAGAGATTGTATTGTCAAAAAGTATATGTTTATTGTAAAAATCGAGACTTTTTTTCCCCCAAAGTTAGCGTATTCTGTGCCTTGACCTCCATGCTTGATACAACTTGATTTTTTATTCATAATTTAATAAAACGGATTTATAAACAAAGAATTGCTTGTTTAAAGTTGAACTACATATAATTCCCTTCCCCGGTAATAAAAATCTTGTGTAGTTAGCGCGTTATTTATTATTTTTCGACACTTTCTTTGTGCATGTTCGAATTTCCTCTGTCCTGTTAATAAACTTTTGTGTCTCAGAAATGACGTAAATAAAGACGAAAAAATTTTTATTATTTTTTTTAAATTGAAAACAAAGGTGTAGGCAATTCATTTTTGTATGTTTATGATTTTTAAAAAGAATATTTATTTTTAAAATTAGAAGAGTTATCGTTCTTCCGCTTTCGAGCGTTGCATTTAGGGAAGGAAAACCCTCGTTTGAAGGTATACCCTCGTTTGAGGGTTCGACTAGAATGATAATTACGATTCACATTGTCATTGGACCTTATATTATACTTAATTAATATCATTTTGAACCCTCTTGCTAGCAGTTCATTAGCAACAATTTTTAAAACATGTAAACTCCTTCAAGTGCCTGTGCATGAAAACGAAAGTTCGCCACAATGAGCTTTGTTTTAATTTATTTGTTTTTCTGATGCTTAAAAGCTTACCTGGTATTTTTTAATACTCTAAGGCTTTTTCAAATGATGAAAATGCAGATATTTGTGGACTATATTCCGAGATTGAATCCCAAAACACATCAACCAGAGTTTCAGTTTACTTCTCCGGGCTTTCCATTTTTTCAAAGCAAGATCTAAGCGGTTGCCAGTGATTTCGACGTTCGAATAATTCACCCTTTCTTCAAATTACCATCAGCCCCCTTATTAGCAGACCTACTTTTGTATTCATGTGTGGCAGATTTTGTGCAAAATTTTGTGACTGAAAAAAGAAAGCATTTGATGTTGCTATTGTGTTTCACTCCGCTACATAGCCGAGATCGAGGGAAAACGATAATGTAAACACTGTTTATTATAATGCGATCAGGTAGCCTAATACAACAGGTAATGGCACACACAGTGACAAACATGCAAATCTGGCGTCTGGCTCTCACACACCGGAAAACTTGCTTACTCTGTTGGGTACTGATGGGATTCGACCCATAGGCAAAAATGCCCAGTATCGAAAACCACCACACTCCTCCCCATTTTGATAATAATATTACGATTAACATTAAAACCAATTATAATTCCAAAACTAAGTAACATAAACAAACATAAACAAACATTCATACTAACATTCATATATAATACAAATATCACCACATAATAATGTAAAGATATTATGAAATAAAACACAATCAACAGTCAATCTGCCTAGCGCTAAACAGTTCACTATATCAAATAGTCCAGCTGCGATCTCTTCGCCATCCAGCGCGTCGGTTTGGCATCTACGGAATTGACTTCTTCTCCATCACTGCCTCCTTAATTGATCACGCCAAATATGATACTGCATGGGAACCCTGTAAAAACCTCATCACACCTATCAACTGCGCACATACGCATTCTTCTCAGCCTCTTCTCAATGTCCTCTGGCCTGGCATCAGCTGCATCTCTGGTAGGAGCTCTAACTTGAGAGGGATCTTCCTCCTCAGAATCACTTAGCAAAATGGAAACCATTTCTGTCTAGTCTGTGTTCTTTGCACCCTGCAGACTCTGTTTAGACACGCCCTCTGGCTTGTCTGGATCGTCCAGCTCTGACAGTGACTCTTCCTCATCGAAAACAAACACATCAAATGTCTCCTCCATAGTTAGATTTAAAAATGAAAATATAAACAAAATATAAACAAATACATTCTCTAGAGTTATCTCGGCTACCTAAAAAACCTTTAAGATCATAAGGGTCACAAACCCCTAACTATTTATAATTCATTTTTTTTTCTTTGTCGCGGGTTCGAATCCCTATGCGGGACGTGGAGACCGGTCCTTCGGATGAGACCGTATAAACCGAGGCCCTGTGTCGCAGTAGGTGCTGGCACGAAAAAGATCCCTCAATGCTCAAAGGCCCTAAGTGCCGAGCATAGGACAAGATTTTTAGCCCTCCACCGGCAACTGGTGGCTTCTCCATATGAGTGAAAAATTCTCAAGAGGGACGTTAAACAACATACAATCAATCAATCAATCTCTTTATGGAAGAGCACTTAGGGCAAATATACTGAGGCATACTCTGCACATCATCCTCTGAAATTCCGACGCATTCGGGATGGAACCAATCTTTACAAAAATCACATTGAACCATCAACCCTTTAGGATTCTGCTTTTTGCTCAGACAATACCACTTTTTACTACGGTTTTGCTTTCTGTGTTTAACATGTTCAGACGCAACTGACTCATCAGTTCCCATTTAAGATCTACTAAGTGCCCTAGTACCCTTATACGGACCACTGTGAGGTCTTTCCTCGGTTTCCATTGCTGCACTGTCCTTGACAGATGGGTGTTTTCCTAGCAAGTCTTACTCACCTTCATTTTCTAGCTGGTCATCACTGTTTACCTCACCTTGTAACTGTTTTCTGAACTCCACTAACCATTTAGGTAATTTCCGTGCTTCACACTTTTTCAGTTTGTCATGATGCATGATTTTTATCTCACGACGTGACTTTACAGCACATATGGTATCAGACTTTAGTTGAACTATAACTCCTGGACCCATCCACATTGACTCGACCTTTTTACCCGCATTGCGGCACCAATAAACAAGGTTACCAATCTTGAACTAACCTGCCCTCACCCTTAGGTCATGTGCCCTTTTCATTGACTTCTGAGCAGATTTCAACTTTTTTCTTGCAATTCTGATAAACATGATGACTTTAACTTTTCTATCGTCATCCCCCTTATTTATGCAGCAATATTGTATGCGGAGTTTATATATCTCGATCAGTTGGTTCGATACGGAAGAGCATGTTCTACATATGAACAATTTATTAAACGAGGTAAGATATTGACAAACAAATTAATGAAGCAAGAATATCAGCAGTCTCGTTTAAAATCATTTCATAAGTTCTATGGTCGATTTAATGACCTTGTCAATAATAACAATCCATCAATAATTCAAATACAGACTGTTTTTTTTATCAAACACTGATTTTTTTTACCGGATTTTTTCCCAAACATAACAGGTAGTGCACGGTGGATGTGGCCGGGCGGCAGGAGATGTTCACTCCTCCATGGCACCTGATCCCCCTTTGATGTTTTAAAGGTCTGTGTTTGCTTTGCTCCTATTTTGTTATGTTTAATGGACTTTTGAGCTCGAATACTGTTTGTTATTTCCACATATTTCATCCACTCTGACGAACTGTCAAGGTCTTTTTTTGTTGGTCCGTTGTCTAGCGTTATTTTTAATAGAATTCATAATATTACTACATATTTGAATAAAGATATGACTCAGTTTGAAAGATCAGGATCCCCTTATTTTGGCCCTTTTAGAATAAGTGATTTAATGTTCTCATTAATAAATGTTTTACATCAGCAGAAATAACGTGTTCAGAAAGATTATAGTTGTAGGATGAAGAAGAACATGAACAGTTGGAGAATTATATTTCATATTTTCGATATAGAGGCACTGTTATTTTGTAATTAACATTTTTGGAAGTGATATTCGATGCTTATTTGTAAGTTGTAGTCTTCATCCGAAGGAAAAGACTCTCTGAGGAGATTGTTGCTCTACTGGTTTATTCTCATAACGAATTTCGAAGGGAGAGAAGTAAAGTGAACTTGAATCATTGCAATAGCAAGAAATCAAACTTTAAAAAAAATATCATTGGTTTAGTTTTTTTCTTGGCAAAGATTTATTGCAATCAAATCAAAACTGTAGGACGAGTAGCATCTAAGAGATATCATTTTTAAGTAACCATGGCAACAACGTCCTGTGAAATGAAAAAAAAATACGATAAATAGAATTTTGTAACTTTGTCTAGTCTACTTGTCTGCAAATTATTTTAAAATCAGACTAAGGAGGGAGGAGTAGCATTTTGAAATATTTCTATTATATTGTTCACAGACGGACAGACAGCTAACTAGACAGACGGGCGATGGGCACCTTACTATTGCATAAGCTATTCGACTATAAGAGCAACAAAAAAAATAAAGAAGCTGAACATTACAGTAAGTTTATTATTAACTTAAGAAGAGAAAAGAATTAATTGAAGGGACAAATAAATTGAATATTACTTGAAACTACCCATGTCAAAGTGGAAGGCAGTCTGTTGGCAGTCATTAAGTCTTCCCAGTTTTATTTTTTAAGCAGTTTATTAGCAGTTCCCTTAGCCTTGCATGTCCCTCAAACAAGTTGATTTAATATTCATAGAAATAGGCGGTTCAAGGCAGTTTTTCTTAGCCTTCCCAGTTTTCAACCAGTCGTGAAGCAGTTATTTTCAGCGAAATATTTAAATGAGTTTAAAAATACTGCTTGAAACCGCAAATAACTACTTCAGAACTGTAAATCCATTTCCATTTATGGTTGTGTCTAATGAATATTCAAAGCAATATTATGATGCTGAAACTGGTACACAAACGTACAATTTTCTGCCAAAATATGGCTAAAATATTTCCAACTTGGCATAAAACAATAATAATCCATGAAATACAGTTAACAACACAATTGTAAGTTAATTATTTATCAAATTTTCCCAAGTCTGAATTCCAGTTAAAAACACTAGCAAAATTTAGAAATACATTAGCAAAAATCCTTAGCTATTATGTATAATTTACCCAAACAATTTCATTGACAAGTAATTCTAAAATTAATCAGCAATTTATCACAAATTCAAACAACCAGTAAATTTAAACCAAGTCCAATTTCTCAGCCAAAATAACTAAAACCTGATCAAAACTTAATTCCTGCAAAATTCCACAAATATTCAAAAAGTTCCTCAAAAATCCTTAAAATAACCCTGCATGACTCTTCTTAAAATAAAACTAAAAAGTAATTATTTAATCTAAATCAAAACGCCCATCCCACACTAATTCCTTACCCCTAAAACACAACTTTTCTAATCAAATCAACCTAGCAGAAAGCAAAATTCCTAAAATCTCTCTCTTTTACACAATTAACTCCAAAAATCCGAAAAATATCGTAACTTTAACGATCGGGCTCGATCTACACAATTTACGACCGCCAAGTTCGCAAACATGCCACCAGTTAGCAATTCTCCCTAAAAAATAAATTGAAGAATTGAAAGATCAAATGTTCATTTTTACTTTCCTTTCTGCATTTAGAAGTAAATATGAAACGACATTTTATTGGTTGTTTTGTAGAAATTAAAATAACCACATGCACACCCTACCTCGTCAAAAGTAGAAGCTGTGACCTACCATTTTCTACGGGAGGTAATCCAATATAAAGTAAAAAAAAAAAAACATTACCATTAGGAAGGAAAACTCTATCTATAGTCTGTTTCTTTATTTCCATCAAGTACACTGTATATACTGACTCTTGAAGGTTGATGTCATAATTCTGTTTCAGAGGTAGTTTGTTTTCCCTGATGAGGAAAACTTGTAGAAGTCATTTTTATAATAATCCGAAAAATAATAATCCAAGATGAAGATGGTGTAGACTTGTGAGTCCAAAAATAGTGTCACTGTGTTATACAATAAATATGCAAGTTGAAGGAGTCAGTTGATGATAATGGGAGATATTCCATGTTTTCAATCCAGTAGAAAGTGTTATTCCACAGTAATTAATGTTAAAAAAAAAGATATTTTATGTCTATACCCAGTATGAAGTGTATTGTTAATGACTTTAGGTCCATGTTGTTATAATCCAGTATGAATTGAAGTGTAGATTCCATATAGCATTTCATGCAGAAATGTGCAAATCCCTTCAACAGAGAGGTGAATTTCACAATTGCAACATACGTAATTATGTACAGGTAAAAATTATATCACATGGGATTCTGATATTTTGTTTGCCTTAAAGGACTTTTAACACTGTACATATCAATTGAACTAAATTTTTTAAATCAAAGCAACTGTTACAAATATTTAAATCAGTATGCTGCATAAAAGCCAGCACTTACTGACACTTACTTATAAGAAAGGGAGAACTTAAAGAGAGTCTATAATAATAAAAATACTAGTTATTTGAGGTAAATGAAAGCTAGTTTCCCAGCTGTTTAAGACTTTTTAAGATTGTGGAAAAGTTATAATGAAGCTTCTAACATTTGTAAATCCTTTCATTTGAGTTGTGAATATAAAAAAAATATATTTTCTTGAATTGCATCAGCTTTTAGGGAGAGCTGCAAACTGTTTATTTATGTGGACCTACTTTTGTAGGATATGGTACAAGAAAAAATGTGAGGTTTATGCAAAAAATAAGATTTAGTATAGTGCGGAAAAACCCACGCCGACTGATTTTGTTTACAACAATTTACCAACACAGTCCAAATTAAGCTTCCATCACTTTGTAGGTAAAGTCAATGTGTTGTAAGAAATTAGGCAGATTCTAAGAATTGAAGACAAATGATATAGACTAAAGGTGCATTTAAATGGCTCAAATCAATGTTTTTATCTTTATAAAATGTTTCTCCTCCATCAGTGCTAAATATCAATGAATGATAGCTATATATAAAGTGCAACATCAAATAGGAAAGAGCTAAAATTTATGTTTCTTATGAGCTAGGCTTGTTTTTGTGAAAAAGACTGAGATACATGTAATAATACAAAAGTTGATGCAAACAATTAGTATCAGTATAGTGCGGAAAATCCTGCGCTGACTGATTCTGCTCACAAAAACTTTTGTATAAAAACATTGTAATAAATTGTAATTTACAATTTAAAAAAAATGCAAATCATAAAAGAAGACATTTGATGTTACATCTGGCAAAAGAAAAATCTTTTTATGCAAAAGTTTGAGATTTTAAAATATATAAAAATCCTACTTATTAAAAATTGAAAATTTGTATTTTCCTGTGCAATATTAATATCTTTAAAGTACAGGCAACTGGCTGAATTAATTAAAAAAGTGAATGATACACATTTTGATAACTATTTTGGACGATTACAAAAATACAGAAAATATTGTTAAGGTTTTATACCTAAAGATTTGACATAGTTTCAATTGACACAGATTCTCATTTTTATTACTAATTTTTAACACCCTTGCATTGGAGTGGGAAGGGATATAGTAAGGCCAAGTGTGTTTGTTTGTACTTGAATGAATAAATTCTGCAATGGGAGGAAATGAAGAAAGAATGAATGTATGGAAGATAATTAATTTGTTGGTCTAGTCTGAATACAATCACAAATTATTACATAAAATATGTATTGTAAAATGTTCCTATATATACTTCATGTGATATAGGCCTAATATTGAAATAAACAATAAACAGCTGATTGGAAAGGGAGGTAATTTTGCAGCACAAAATACCACTTCTATATTTCAAAAAAATCTTTACCTAATAGCGCTTCATTTATATAACTTGTGATTTTTCATATAACTTTTGTAAACATTTCCCCACTTAAAAATCCATAGGTTGAGATAGGTTAAGTAGAAAAACATATGTAAATAATATTTTCTTGAGCCCAACATGTTAGACGTCTTTAGAAAACAAATAATTTACATTTAATTTAATGAACTGTACTTTAAAAACATAAAAGAGTAATCACACCATATACCTGAAGAAATTAAATTTTACTTATAAAGACAATGTCACCTACCAGATAATATCCTATCATAGGAAACAAGAACACCGTAGTGGTGTGTGTCTGTAAATGCACGGGTAAACACAGGACCAGCACTTCCGCTGATTTCCAGTTATCGTTCGTTAACTTCCCCTAGCGGACAGCAGAAATGCTACACCAGTTTAATATAGGGAAAAGAGTACCAATTAATTTCCCATAGAACTCCATACAAACCTTTGGCCCTCTCAGTACTTTACTATGACAATTTCAGAAAAATCCTTAGCATCATTTCAAACTTCGCTCTAAGCCCTAACAAAAAATACTGAAAAAAATATATGGTCCCATGGCGTTTATAGGTCAAAATTGCAGTTATTTTCAACTTATAGAGATCCGCAGTAAATAACACGCTGCATAAAAAATCAACCCCCACTCCTAAAATCTTCCCTGGTAATTCTATAGTTTCTGTAATATTCCCTCATCCCATCATTTATTTCAAAGGTCATTAATTTTACTTTAAAATGAAAACAATTAAATACCTGATTTCAGCCAATGGCGTAACGCCTACCCATTCAGTATTCTGTTCAATGTTCCATCACAAACAAAGCCATGTGTTCATCCGGGGATTTGGTACTCTCATTCCTTAAAACAAGGCAATAAACCTTCAATAGTTTACTAAAAATAACTTAAAATGCAAGAAAACAGGATTCCGTCCACAGATATATGTTTAATCTACTACGGAAAACCAATTAAGTCCCTGACACATGAAGTAAGCTCAAACAATTACACAACTTTACTACTGCTATATAATGACTAAATCAGCTGATTTCTACGTAACTCAAAACATGTGCACAACTATTTCAACTCATTTGAATCACTTAAACTTGTCAATAATCACCTACATTCAAAGCATAAATTAATACATATCCCTGCATTGTCAAGTAACTTTAACACATACAAAATTCATCTCAACTC
>PRKT01000450.1:210811-241045 GCA_003671525.1 Saccostrea glomerata | reverse complement strand
ACCTTTAGGATTGATATCAGCTCCGGCTTCTATAAGCATCTTCACTACACTCATATGTCCACCCTCACATGCTGCTGTCAGTGGTATATACATACCTTGTAGATTGATATCAGCTCCGGCTTCTATAAGCTCCTTCACTACACTCATATGTCCACTACCACATGCTGCTGTCAGTGGTGTATCACGAAATAAATATTTATCATTTGTGTTTGTTTGTTTTAAATCAATATACTTAATTAATATTTTTACAGTCTCTAAATCTTCACTGTAACAACTTAATACAAATAAGCGGTCATGTTCGGGAATAGACTGACTGTTTTTCTGTTTTTGATTTCTTGTATCAGTAATGGAGTTCAAAAAAAATAATTTGTCTGTGGCATTATCTTTTTCAGAGTTATTTCGTCTCTCGTTGGCTTCATAGATTAATTTGGGGCTAAAGGAATTCCAAAATAACTCAATCTCTGTTTCTTTGTGTAGTTCCGTTCCGGCTTCTATAAGCTCCTTCACTACACTCATATGTCCACCTCTACATGCTGCTGTCAATGGTGTAGAATACTTACCCTTAGGATTGATATCAGCTCCAGCTTCTATAAGCTCCTTCACTAAACTCATATGTCCACCTTGACATGCTGCTGTCAGTGGAGTATAATACTTACCTTTAGGATTGATATCAGCTCCGGCTTCTATAAGCTCCTTCTCTACACTCATATGTCCACCCTCACATGCTGCTGTCAGTGGTGTATTATACTTACCTTGTTGATTGATATCAGCTCCGGCTTCTATAAGCATCTTCACTACACTCATATGTCCATCCTTACATGCTGCTGTCAGTGGTGTATAATACTCACTTTGTTGATTGATATCAGCTCCGGCTTCTATAAGCATCTTTACTAAACTCATATGTCCACCTTGACATGCTGCTGTCAGTGGAGTATGAAACTTACCACCTTTAGGATTGATATCAGCTCCGGCTTCTATAAGCTCCTTCACTACACTCACATGTCCACCCTCACATGCTGCTGTCAGTGGTGTATTATACCCACCTTTAGGATTGATATCAGCTCCGGCTTCTATAAGCATCTTCACTACACTCATATGTCCACCCTTACATGCTGCTGTCAGTGGTATATTATACCCACCACTACCACATGCTGCTGTCAGTGGTGTATCACGAAATAAATATTTATCATTTGTGTTTGTTTGTTTTAAATCAATATACTTAATTAATATTTTTACAGTCTCTAAATCTTCACTGTAACAACTCAATACAAATAAGCGGTCATGTTCGGGAATAGACTGACTGTTTTTCTGTTTTTGATTTCTTGTATCAGTAATGGAGTTCAAAAAAAAATAATTTGTCTGTGGCATTATCTTTTTCAGAGTTATTTCGTCTCTCGTTGGCTTCATAGATTAATTTGGGGCTAAAGGAATTCCAAAATAACTCAATCTCTGTTTCTTTGTGTAGTTCAGTTTGTTCTAAAATATATTGTAAGATCTGACTGTGTCCGTAGTAAACTACCCAGCTGATAACCCTCACACTGTATGTTCCAGTTAAAATATTCTCATTCAACAGCACCTCTTGTCTGTGCCATTCCCTGCTCCTCTCAACCCTCTTCTTACTCTCCTCCCACACACACTCTCCTTTACTCTCTACCTTAGACATGTCTTTCTGTTCTGATAGAAATAAAGACTTTAACTCCGTGTAAGACTTGGTCTTTAACACCTCAATAAAAGCCTGACATACCCGAGGGTGTTTTAAAACATTATTCATAAAAACATCATACAGCTCCATATTTTCTATATCTCTGTACAAACGCTCTGCTAACATTGGGTACTGATCCTCTCTTAACCTTATGGAGAGTTCAAATGAGTCCTGGATTGTTTCACTACTTAATGTTTCCTGCTCCTCAGCACTAAATTCTTCATTTTCATCTTGCTTATATTCAACCTCTGACTCTTCTTTACATTCTTGTACTTTCACGTTATTAGCAATGTAACTACTGCTAATATATTGCAACAAAAGATCTGGAAACTGACATCCATAATGATACACAAGGATTTCAAAGACAGAGTCATGAATAATGGTGTACTCAGTACCACAGAGTTTTGTGTATGTACCCTCCATAGCTGCCAATGCTTTAACAAATTTAAATGTATCAGTGTTACTTTCAACTTCACAACTTTCTAGTAGTTTTGATTTCATATCCTGGAAAACATTGTTTCCTGTGTTTTTCAATATTACTTTTGATAGTTTTTTTTCATTCAACATACACAAGACCAATGTAGCATAGCATAAACTATTTTGCTTTTGCATTTTATCAAATTGTTCTAAAATACATTCAGCTGGACAGGTAAAGAACCTTTCAACATTGTTTCTAAATTTCTCCTCATTTGAATATAGTTTACATAACAGAGGAAACATATCCAGTGTTCCTCCCAGTAATGCAGGGGTCAACAAATCTCTAGCCAAGCCGTGTTTCTGAAGGATCGCTTTCTTATCTTCATCGTTCAATACATTTTCGGAACTATGCATCTTAATTGTGTTATTTTCATTTGAGAAAAATGATTTGTAACATTCATTAAACACTGCTTCCCTGCATGACATTAATACCTTTGTATTTCTATTGGAGGGATCTGAAATTCTTTTTTCATAGTCTATCAATGACTCTAACTTTTGTTTTTGCAGACCTAAAACACCTACCACATCATCAATGACAAAAACCTGTGGATGACGCGAGTCAGAGTAATCTTCAATCTTCCTGATATCTATAATAGGTACGACCTCGTACTCTTCCTTCTGGAGTATCAGGGCTATGTGATGAATCGTTGCCGATTTTCCAGATCCTGGGACACCAACAAATGTCATGTAAGATTGCTTTCTGACTTGATCCAACATTGCAGGGAAACCGTGGCTTTCACTGTAAACCACATCCTCCTCTTTCCATCGTATGACATCTTTTTCAAAAACATCTATAAAAAATTGTTACAGCAAGATATTTTATAATTTTTTTATTTTGTCAGTAATATAGTTACTCGCATTTCATAGTAATTAAACGTTTTACGCATGAAAAATAAGCAGATGCCTAACAAAGTATGGTGTACATGCTTGTGGTTATAAGAAAGATAAGTTTGCATGATTGAATTTGAGATGTGCTGCAATTTATGGATTTCTGTGGAAATTTAAAAGCTTCTAGATTTGAAAATCAATTATGATTTAACCATAGATTACATTGTCACCTAAATTTCAAAACTTTCTAATTTTAATTGATAAAGCCGATTTACATGTTGAAAATATCCATTTTTCATTTACCCCTGCTTTCACCTAAATTATATCTTTAAAGAAATTTTCGATCTGAATTATGATATATTTTTTTTAAATGTTAACTTATTGTGAATCCATTGCTGTATAATTCATAACATGAATAAAATAATCGGATTCCTGAAAGTTAAACTTTAAAATCTGAAATGCATTCCTCGTTCAGTTTATAAGTGCTTGATATTGAAACTTCTAATAAGAACAAGATTGTAAAAAGATAAATTAGGATCACTACATTTTTATAATAAAATAAATTTTATCCACCTCTGATCTGATCCCACCTCTAATTTGATCTGATCTTTGCTCGTTCTTATTTTATATTGTTTTATGGACTTTGAGATTGATTACTGTTCGTTATCTCCATATCCTTCTTGCAGCAAAATTCTTTTTTCGTGAATTTTCATAATTGATTAAAAATACATATTTTTGGGAACATTTTTTTTATATTCAAACTTTTCAAACCAGCGACAAATAATGTTTGTTTGTTGTTTAATGTCTCTCTCGAGAATTCTTCACTCATTTGGAGACACTACCGTTTGTCGGTGGAGGGTTGCAAATTTAAACCTATACTCGGTCCCTTGAGCAGGGAGGGATCTATTTCATGCCAATACGTACTGCGACACGGGACCTCTGTTTATATGGTCTTATTGAAAGGACAGTCCCTATGTCCTGTAGTGGATTTGAACCAGAGACATAGGGATCAGCTTCTTACGCTGCGGCTCTGGAGCAGACGCTCTAAGAACTGTGCCATGCAGGCGACTGAGACAAATAACATTAATTATCAAGAAAAAAAAATTTTTACAAATCTACAAATGCAAGAGCAAAAAATAATTCTTTTACAAATTTACATAGACAAGAGCACTGGCAACGGTAGCCTTGTGGTAGAGCGTTCCCCCGGGTTCGATTCTTGTTCGCGGCGCCGCGTCATATCTAAGACGTAGACAAAGGTAGTGACTGTTCCTTCGCCAAATCAGCACTAAAAGTGAAAATCACGGGTCTTTCCGTATGACCTTAAGAACGAAGTACAGTGTCACGATAAAGAACACTCACTGCTCAATGGCCCTAGGTGCCCAGTATAGGTTTAGTCTTTATCATCCAGACATATGCGTTTACCTCCACAAACTGTTTGTGTAGGTAAACGCAAACGTCTGGATGATAAAGACTAAATAAAGGTCTAAATTTGAAGCCCTTTGCAGGTGTACGGTGACGTCTCCATATGATTGAAAAATTCTTGAGAGGGACGTTAAACAATATACAACCAATCAATCAATATACAGGAGCAAAAGATAGCATTTAAAATTTCTTATCTCTTGCAAAATTCTGAAGGAAAGGAATATATATGAATTCTTCTTATTTATATGTATTTCAGAAAGTCCTTCAAGGTGTATTGATACTAAAACGTTTGAAATTAAGTTTTAGATTAAAATTCTGAATCATTTTAATATAATTTGTCAATTCCATTGCCACCATGGGAATATAAACAAGAATGTACATACAATATGTTGTTTTAATTGAAACAAGTCAAGGTTAACTAATTTTTGTAAAATATTTCAATTTGCCAATTATTACTTTAGAATTCAATAAAGATACCTTTGACATGTGGAGGGATTACAGACTTTGGTTTTATTATTTCATCTGAAAAAATAATAATAATAATAAAAAAAGACTTTTTAGGTGGCATATTTATGAAAATTATTCTCTTTTATTTTGTGGTAAAACTCCACCTTTACCAAGCTAGACTTCATTATTTTTTTTTCAAATACAGTTAGATATAATCTTAACAAATATTAAACAAATAAATAAGTAATTTCAATCAAAGGCAAACTTTTTGTATGATTTTATTTCAAACTAATGGCAAAAGAATACTTCAAAAGACTTTTTTTAAGGATTTTAGCTATCATCCACATTCACAATGAAATTGATTTTGATTTTCATTGGGCATTTTGACATTTGAACTTTCATTATGGAACATACTACACTTGGCACAATAAAACTTAATGTGATACTACATTTCACAATATATTAACAATATTTAATTTACATGGTATAATTTTGATATTTATTTGTTTATTATGCACTTTTAAGGTGTTTTTCCCACATCTGTAATAGAGTCTTAGTATCCGTGGATTTATAATCCTTTTTTTCATAAACTATACCCTTGTATCAGATAAATAGCTGACCATTCTTAGAATTTAGTTACATCTTTAATGAAGCTAAAAGCAAGCAACACATGCATTCCTTGGAGCACTCTAGTTTCTCTATTAGGGTTTTGTGATTTATACTCAATGAGAATGACTCTTAAAAATCTGGGATTTCTACTGGGATATTTTAATTTTATAATGCATTCTGCTTTTAGATATAAAATGAATTTGGTCTTTCTGCTTTCCTTCATACATGTTTAATCTTAACAAGTAAACTACGAGGGTCTTTGTGATTTCTTTCCATTTTGGAATGAGGCAGTGGTTGGTTGATTTTTTTACCAATTGAGTTCAATAACCCTTAAAATCCCGTAGAACATGTTATGATTGAAGTACAACCAAACCCCTACACTACCGAACTTAAAAATGTAATTTTCTCATCAAAGAGTAAACTAAAACTTACTTACAATGATTCAAGTATATTTAAGTATGCAAAATACAACTTCATATTACTCAACCTCCTTCTGACAAAAGAAAATATGACAACAAAAAATCCCTGGAAAATAATTATTCTTTTGCTTTTCTTTAAATGCATAAAAAAATTTACTCCATTGACTTTGAATGTCTAGTCTCATACATACGTTTTGACACACTTCAGTTCATTAAACTGCAGCAGGGGTATCAAATACCGTATTCATCAACATAATCTATTTATAGCCACTTACCTAAATTTAGGATCGAACTTTTTTTAGCACCAAATATTTTTTGTAACACTACCACATACCCTTCTTTGACTATACTGCAATGTGTCTGTCGAAAGGGTGGCTAAACCTATGCCACAAACTTCAATGCTTATATTATGTTTATCTTTGCAAAAAAGTGCACCCCCTAGCTTAATGCCTACGCAATTGGCTGTATTACATTTAAAGGAAAAAGATCAAAAGCCACGATACATTCTTAAATGTATGTGAGTAGACTATACTTCATATAATAAATATTTTAAATATCTGATAAATAAAAAACTATACACTAAAATTCATGAATGCTGTATATTATATCAACCCTCGGATCTTCGGTTCTCATGCTGATATGGGCCACTATGGAGAGAACTTATGTAGGTTACTTTTGCCTGCTGTTTAATCCATGTTCATTGTTTATACTTCTATGTAATGTATATCTCGAATGAAACAATTCTTAAACTATGGCTGATATGACATACTGTATAGGGGGAAAATTACTCGCGGTGTTAATATTCGCTATATTCACGGTGTTAATAAATCCGTGAATTCAAGAAACAGTGAATAAATTTTCAATAATCTTCATGTTTAATTTGGAAATTTGAGAATTAACTACGATAACGTAGGTTTATATACATGTTCGTGCAGTACATAATCATTTTAGTAATTACGAGTAGTACTTGTCATTCAATTATTTTAAAAATTACGCTTTATTGTAATTAAATCAGGTAGATAATAACCTGTAATTGTTAAAAAGCTGTATTTATAGCCAACGCTAGATGTTTCATCAATCAAAACAAATGGTCCATGTATTTTGATTACCCGTACATAACTAATGTTACCACGTGTATTTGTTACCTGCATTATCATGCATATTAGTTTTTATCGACATTTTGGTTTTAAAAATTCATTCAAATAAATATCCAACTTACTGAAGATGCGGAAGGATACTTTTTTGTCGACCTGCATTAACTCATTTATTACCGTCCGAAAATCTTGGGGTTGTGTATGTGTACACTCATCGTAATAGCTAGCATAGTGGAAAGTCATTCAACGCTTATATCAAGATCTTGTCAATTATTTATTAAATCTAATTATTTTATATCACCCTAGACCCTGTTGTTCGTGAAATAAAAATAAGGAAGGTAACTTTTATTATATACATGTACCAATGCCGCGAATTCAAAACGCCGCGATCGTGTCAGATGAGGAAAAAACGTGAAAATTACAACCCGTGAAATTAATCCCCTATACAGTAGGATATAAAGGATTTTAGTATCATAATGTAATATTCTCTATTTTCAACCAAACTATTGGGCAACTGTGGAAAAAGAACTTGCTACTAAGCTCCAATTTCTTTTACAAAAGCAAAAATAAATTAGCTTGTCAGATCTACAGCAACCATCAAGCAAACAGCTTTGAAAAGGATGACCAATAAGTGAGGGCATTACTTAATGCTGATGAAAATGAAGGGCAATAAGAATTGAACTGAACTTCTATAAAAACAAAAGTGTTATAGAAGATAGTTTTTAATTATGTGTACCCGATACTTTCCTGGTCTTTATTGTCATATTTAAGTTAACACTCAAAGCATTATATTGAGATCTGATGACATGTTCCCAAAATATATTTATTTTTTCCAAAAAAATTGCTATTGAAGTTTCTGTACAAACAAGTGGGACCTTACCAGGATATAGACTAAGATACCAGGGCATCGTTTTAATTGTTTATAATGCTCATGCGAGATTTCTTGATCAGGATTAAAACAAATTTGAATTGGCTCTATACATTGGAATGATTGCCTATTTGTAGTCACACTCCTAAGTACCACAAAAAAAAGTTTAATCAATTGCACCTAAACCTTTTACATAAAAATGGAAGCTTTTAGTGTTTTTTGTTCATAATCAAGAAAGATTACTTTGACATAATCGCTTTTAAATTGTTAATTTAGTCAAGTTCAAATGGTAAGTTTGAAAATCGGTTTGAATATTGCTCATGCTTACCAAAACTGATCTACATGCTTTGAATATCAGACAGACAGACATTCTTTATTTCCTCTATAGCATAGAGATTGGTCATATCATTTTAAGAAACATTTAACATCAACAACAGTGCATTGCTTAAAAATATATGTACATGTGTATTGAACGAAAGAGTTCATGAGCTTTTTCTTACAATGAAACTCGATAAAGATTTTATCTTTAACTATAAAAGAGTTTTCATGTCCTTCAACATTATTGTGATTCCGGAAGATACCGACAGTATAAAGGTGGCCCATTCCTCTTCTGGGATGGTTCCATCTTTTCTGGACCCAAGAAGGATATTTACCATAGTAGTTTCGGGCAAGTGTGTGAGATCGACATATGTATTCACTGGTAGACAATTAACGATCAGGGTCATGAGATGTTCGCGACTTTTGTAAAGATTCGGACAGTCTAAGATGAAGTGTAATACGATATCCTGTGTACTTCTTCTGCATAATTTGCACACTACTTCTTCCGTCTCATATGTGATTGAGAGATTTATGAGTTCGAATAGTTTCCAGGTAAACTCCGGGTGTTCGAGACTAAGTGTCCAAAGTGGGTGGGGTGTAAGTTCTCGATGTATTTCTGCAAAACGATTTAGTTCTGGTCGGTTTCCAAGTGTAATCCTCCATTCGTTATGAGAAGAATGGTTTATAAGATTGTTGATGTACTGATTCCAGCTGAGTTTTGATGGTGTTTCTCTATTGATGAGGTACTCGCTGAAAAAGTAATCTATATTGTAACTTTTCATAATCTTATAAATACAGTCTATAAATCCGCGTTTCTTTTGACGAGTATTATCAGAGAAGGTACACAGTCTTGCAATAAACAGACGCTTAGAAAATAGAGTGTAGCTAGATCTACAGAGACGATTCCAGAGGAGTAGTTGATTCTTCTGAATAATCTTTTCCATTTTTATGAGTCCCAATGAGTATATAGTGCATGGTGATGGAGATTGTCGATCGAAGCCTTGAATCCTACGTGCTGCAAATCTTTGTAGTATTTCGAGATTCTCTGTTGCCTTCTTTGAAGTGATTGTCCACATCTCGCTACCATATAGAACTGCTGGTAGAACAACTGTTTTCCATAGTCTGGAGCTTAAGAGAGGGTTCATACCGTGCTTGTGTACTCCAGTATTTATCAAGGAATTCATTATTTTTCGTCCTTTGCTGCATGCTTGCGAAATTGCGTTTTCACTCGAGAGTGTGTCAGTTATCTTAATCCCGGCATAAGTATTTTCATTTGTGATGTTAATCCGCGTATTGTCTTTTCCCAGATGAAAGTTCTTCTCAACATCAGGTTGTCTGCGGTTGCGCTTACAGGTAAAGTACATTACACAGCTTTTCAGAGAATTGTATGTTAATCTCCATTTCGATGCATAGTTGGATACAACATCTAGCTGTCTTTGCATCCTGCTCTGAGTACTGGAAAACAAGGA
This sequence comes from Saccostrea glomerata, assembly GCA_003671525.1. Lineage (NCBI taxonomy): Eukaryota > Metazoa > Mollusca > Bivalvia > Ostreida > Ostreidae > Saccostrea > Saccostrea glomerata. The sequence goes on along the minus strand of PRKT01000450.1, from coordinate 231,392 downwards.
GGTGTCGTCAGCAAGGATAACGCAAGGAACATGAAGATCGCAAACTCGAGGTCCGATATTGAGATGATCTAATTCATGTATAAGACCGTCTATCATAAGTAAAAAGAACCAAGAGGATAGGACTCGTCCTTGCCCAACGCCCTGTTGTAAGACATATTCATCTGACATTTTCCCGTCGTATAATATACAAGAAGTTGTGTTCTGAAACGAGTCAAAAAGAAGACGCCATCCTTTTCCATTTATACCGATGTGAAACAGTTTGTAGAACAAGCCCGTGTGCCAGACACTGTTGAAGGCTTTCTCGTTATCCAAAAATGCTACGTACAAGTCTGATTCTTTTTCTAAATAGTGATTCACAGTTTCGGTTAAAACAAATGCTGCCATTATACTACCGCATCCTGGTCTGAATCCTTGTTGTAAAGGATGGGGAAAGCATTTTTCTTTGCTGTAGTTCCGTATTCTTGCGTACAGAATGTTTTCAAAGAGTTTTTGTAAAACAGACATAAGGGTTATATCGCGATAGCTATTCACATCTAATTTGTCTTTGTTGCCTCCTTTGAAAAGTGTAATTGTCACTCCCTTTTTAAATTGACGAGGATAGCATTCTGTTTCCATGACTGCGTTGAATAAATTCACAAGGTGTGTGAGAAGGATATCTTCCGCAAGCTTGATGTGCTCTGCTACAACTCCATCAAATCCGGGAGCTTTGCTGTTTTTCATTTTACGTAATGCTGAAGTGACTTCATTTGCAGTAACGTATGTGCTGCTTATACTATCGCAATTATCCTTTGAGATCGAGTGCATTTTAGAAACTTCTTGACATATTGTATTCTTAAATTCTTGATCAAAAGACGGATCTTGTTTAATTTCTGCTAATCCTTTATAGTGTGTATACCATGCATTCCGAATAATGTCAGGATCCCGAATGATTTCTCCGTTGACACGCAATTCGTGAGACGTCCATGATTTCTTGTTACGCCGTCTAATAGTCCGGTAGAACAACCCTATGTCTATTTCTGCTGTTTCTTGTAGACGTTCAAACTGTTCTTGTTCATATTGCCTCTGGGCCTGCTTGAGGGCATTTGTAAACTGGCGCTTTGCTTGCTTGTAGTCACGGTATGAGGGATGTTCCTTGCCTCGGGGTTTGCCGTCGTCTACCCAAGATTTCCTTTTCTCTCTATTCTTGATATGTAATTCCTTTACACTTCCATAGTTCCAGTACGGTTTAAGGTAAGGACGGTAACGTTTTACTGGTAGAGAAAGTTCAGCAGCGTTTCTCAAGGATTTTGTAATTCTATCTACGTAGTCTTCGATGCCGACCGCAGAGCAATCATCTAGTGTAAAGCTATCGGTCATCTCTCTAACTAACTGTCTGTATGTACATGCATCATCATCTGATACTTTGCTCCAGTTGATGCCAAAATTTTCTTCACGAGTTTTCCTTCTTTCGGGTAGTTTACCCTCGAAAGAGATGTTAACAAAAATCGGCAGATGGTCGGAGCAGTTTAGGTAGTGGTCCTCAATTATTCCTGCGGTCCTTACGAAATCGAGTTTATCCTGTGCAACGAGCACGTGGTCTATCAAAGACGTTTGTTTTCCATTGTGAACAACATAGGAGTAAGCTGGACCAGTGCTACTGTTTTGACTTGTGACTGACACGAGTCTACGTTCATTCATAAATTCCTCGATGATCCTTCCACGTTCATTGGATTTGGCGCGATTTTTATCTCCATATTCGTTTGATAAGTGAGCATTGATGTCACCAAGAATAATAACAGGTCCATTTGAACTATAAGCGTCATACAGCTTTTCTACGTGCTCTAGCACTGATCTGTATTCTTCCATACTTGAGTTAGTTGACGGTAGTAGTACTCCGATTATACAAGTTTCAATGTCTTTGCATCTGACGACGGCGACTACCACACGATCACTACAATCACGTTCGACTGGGAACACAGGTAAGCCTTTTCGCCACAAGATCGCAGCACCTCCAAAACCTGCCGAACGGGTTCTTTCTTCTGGTTCAATGGATATACGCTTGTCACAAATACCGTATGCATTAAAACTAGAGTCAATAGAGTTTAGAAAATGGATTTGCTCCGGAAGAAGCCAGTGCTCTACAGCAATGAAGATATCAGTGTCATTCAAAAGTTTTGACAGATATGGTGTACCGTACATGATACCTCTAATGTTCCATGATTTTATACGCAGCATTATCTGGATACTTGCTAACGCGTATACAAGAGCTGTGAGACACTTAACCATTATAAGTATTGTGATTACGTTCGCGTGAGTACTGGGATTGCCAGGGTCTTGCTAATATACCACTAGGCCAAAAACCTTGCTGCAACGATTTCTCGTAATCTTCGACCCTTACATTAACTCTAAGTGTATATGTTGGGTTCTTTTGTTTCCAGAGTTTCAGAACTGCTATGTGCGTGATATACACGTTACGAGCTTTTGCGTACTGTTTGATTGAATCTATAATCGCGTCGATTCCTCCATCTGCTTGTACTCGTGACATCAATAATCGTTTCACTCGATGACCTTGTTTAACACCCCGAAATACGTAATCTGTTTCCCTTCGATCCTCACTATCATTGTTACTCTGAAAGTTTTTGTTCGTATTGTTCAGTGTGTTCGTGGTATAGGTAGGATATTGTTTCTTGTGGTTCTGATATTCCTGATCTTTGCGTATGTTTCGGAGCTTATTAAATATTCCACTCTCTACAAGGTGCGTATGGCCTTCGGTTTCTTGGAGAGAAACTATTCTCTCAGTTTGCCCTTCATTTTGGGAATCTTTTACTTCCACAAAGATGTCACCGGATGATTTCACTTTATCAGCATATGAACTAGAAGAACCAGAATACTGAGATGAAGGACCAGTATTAAGAGTCTTGAGTAGTGTGTTTTGTTGTTCTTTAAGGTTACTAATTTCTTTATCTTTTTGTTGCACTGTTGAGTGTAAAGTTTGTACTTCTTTTATTAACGTTTCGTTTTGTTTCTTGAATGCTTCTGATAATTCACTTATTTTGTCAAGAATTTCTTCTCGAAACCCCACAGTGATAGATACAAGTTCTGGAATGCCAGCAGCGGGGAATTGGGTCAAGCGAACAGGTGAGTGGTTAACGGTTCCATTTAAAGGGCTATTGTTACTTTGACAGAGAACCGTACGATCAGCCGTTGGGCTTGACTGCACATTTTCACTGACACTGTATGTGCTTTTAACGAATGTTTGCGAGCTATTTTGGGAATTGTTTATGTTGATTTCACTAGACGACTTTGTTCTATCGCGATAACAGAGCACAGATTTTATTTCTGAGACAAGATGTAAATATCTTCCAATAGTTTATCGATAGCTTTGCACTGACCAGAATTATTTCTTTTCAATAATTGACCTTTTGGTGTCTCCGGTCTACGATCGGTTGCTACTTCATAAAGGCACTGCCTTACATCTGTTATATTCTCGGGAGAATCTTTATATAGTGCGCCTAAGCTCTTTTAAAATCTGTCTCGATCGAAACTTCCAAACTTTTCTACTATTTCCTCGTAAATAGCTAAAGCACACTTACTATCGCTGTGGCTTCGGTCACTCGCCATTTTGAAATGTCTTTATTCATCTATTGTGAGTAACAGCTATAAACTTTATTTTCTTCTACCTGACCTCGTTTAGGAACCATTTGGTAAATACACCACAAACGCTTTGACTTACCAACAAGTTGAGGTGGTTACATTGAAGTAGACAGCTGGAAACGTTAGATTTTGCAGAGCTCTTCACTCACCTGCTGACCAGTTGGCGGCCTTTTTTTTTTTAGCAGAATAGGAGCAGAGCAAACACGGACCTCCGAAATATCAGAGGTGGAATCAGGTGCCATGGAGGAGTGAGCATCCCCTGCTGACAGGTCACAACCGCCGTGTGCTCCTTCTTATTATCATGTGCTAAACTACCACCAAAACTGTCTTTCAACGTAATGTCATGCCCGAAAGTATAAAAAAACAAACTCAACCAATATTATAAGAAACAAGACAAAAGACTAATAGGAGTTATTAAAAAAAATGCCGAAATAAACTGTGCCCCAGGACCCATCGGTAGTCAACGGGTCAAAGTGTTTCCTCGGGTTAATGTGGAAATTTTCAAACCTGGAATGAAAGTCCCCGTAATTCCCCTGAAATAACACACCAACAACACCAGTCGATTTCTAAACCTAAACTTCCAATGAGATATAAATACCGGTATTGTTCCAAAATCTATATCACCGAGAAAAACAGAGATAAACGACACGTATGCTCCTCTTTAAAAAAGTATAGATGGAGAGACTTTAAAGCTCCTGTCTCACTTAACTAAGGATGACTAAGAAGAAAAGAATTATATGCTGTTTTACATGATTTAAACACAGGACGATATACTACCTTTAAGAAATCTCATAAAGGTAGCTCAATGGTGACTTAATGGTGACTAAAAGAACAAGTTAATTCCTTTAAATCACCATTAAGCCACCATAAAGCTGGAACTTATAGGTGCTTAACTTCCAAACGTCACTAAGCTACCATTAAGCCACCTTTAACCTATGAGCTTAATAGTGACTTAAAGGTCAAACCTCATACAAACAATTTTACGCAATTTATATTAAACCTTTGAACTAACTTGAATGCCCATGTTTTGCTATGGAAAACTTAAAATACGTGTCGAATAAAAAAGTAAAATAGGAGGTGCACAATGGCTATACGTAATAAAGATTCTGGGAAATTTTCATTAAATTTCACTCAGTAGTATAAGAGGAGTTGCGGATAAGAGAAGAAGCGTAACAGACGGACGGACGGACAGACAGACACACGTACGGAAATCTCAATTACTATATACCCTACCACTTTTCAAGCGGGGGGTATAAGAAGAAAACATTGATGTTTTCATCAATTGTCGCCCGGGAAATATATTAAGTGAACAATGGAAAGGAGTCTTGATCATTAAACCGCTTCGATATGTGTGACAAGGCATGCGTCTAATTGATCTAGACGATAGTTGCGAATATTTGGAAAACTTATAGTCGTATAAATGTCAAACAAAAACCATACCATTTTAAACTACAATTCCTCGAGTAGATGTTGGCTGCATAGAATATAAATTGAAGTTAGACACATGCATGATCTATATTCAATAAAGTTTTTAATTTTCAATTTCACACCCTATTACCGGCAACTGTGTCAATCGATGCAACTGTGACAACAAACGGCAAAGTTGTTTATCGCTATGACAGAGACATAATTGATATCATAATTTTGACTATTTATAGCATTCATGTACTTTCGTTTGGTGGATTCCCGTTTGATCTTACCTTAAATTAATTTAGACTCTTTACGACATTACTTCAACATATGGATAATTTTAGTTGTTTAGTAAAAGCGCCGCAAGCGTTTAATTTTGTTTGGTGAAATCATTTTGGCTATCATGTACAACTGACGAGGCAAACAATGACAACAGAATTAAAACGAAATACGGCAATCGGAAAAAGTGGATAAAAAGTTTGATAAAGTATATGAATAGCTGTATCCTGATACTAGTAAGCTTCAGACAGACAGACAGACAGACATTGTTTATTTCCTCTATAGCATAGAGATTGGTCATATCATAATAAGAAACATTTAACAACAACAACAGTGCATTGATTAATAATATATGTACATGTGTATTGAACGAAAAAGTTCATGAGCTTTTTCTTACAATGAAACTCGATAGAGATTTTATATCTTTAACTATAAAAGAGTTTTCATGTCCTTCAACATTATTGTGATTCCGGAAGATACCGACAGTATGAAGGTGGCCCATTCCTCTTCTGGGATGGTTCCATCCTTTCTGGACCCTAGAAGGATATTTACCATAGTAGTTTCGGGCAAGTGTGTGAGATCGACACATGTGTTCAATGGTAGACAATTAACGATCAGGGTCGTGAGATGTTCGCGACTTTTGTACAGATTCGGACAGTGTAAGATGAAGTGTAATACGATATCCTGTGTACTTCTTTTGAATAATTTGCATACTACTTCTTCCGTCTCATATGTAATTGAGAGATTTATGAGTTCGAATAGTTTCCAGGTAAACTCCGGGTGTTCGAGACTGAGTGTCCAAAGTGGGTGGGGTGTAAGTTCTCGATGTATATCTGCAAAACGATTTAGTTCTGGTCGGTTTCCAAGTGTAATCCTCCATTCGTTATGAGAAGAATGGTTTATAAGATTGTTGATCCAGAAGAGCTAAAAATATCTTGAATGGTTTATTTAAAACTGAGCTTCACACTAACTTAAGAAAAGTGAGGTCAAGTTCAAAGGAAGTTTCATGTTCAAAAAATGTTGATATTTTGCTAACTGTAAAGACTAGGATCATTAAATCTCATAAGTTGATGCATCTCAGGACTTGACATCATGTTAATACAAAAGTAGGTCACGGTGACCTACTTTTTAAATTTTACGGGCTTTTGTTTTCAAATTGATTTGGAGGCAAATTTTGGACACTTTAAGGTTTATGATCATAAAACTTTGTCAGTTGGTGCATCTTGGGTCCACAAACAACATCAACTTAAAAGTAGGTCATCATGACCTACTTTTTGAATTTGATGGCTAATCTTTTCTAAAAAAAATAATCCCATTATTTCAGACACCAAGAGGTTTAGAATCACTAAATCTTGTAAGTTGATGCATCTAGAGGCCTTAAATCATATTTATCAAAAAGTAGGTCACTGTGACCTACTTTTTGAACTTTGCAGGCATTTGTTTTCAAATTGTTTAAAGGCATATTTTGAATACTATAAGACCTATGATCATCAAGTTTTGTCAGTTGATGCATCTTTAGTCTTCAAAAAATGTCGACCAAAAAGTAGGTCACTGTGACCTACTTTCGACATTTTATGGCTAGATTTATGTATCTCGGGTACTAATTGGCTTAGATTCATTAAAATTTGTCAGGGTTAGGGTTAGGGTTAGTTGATGCATCTTGGGTTTTCGAAGATTGACGACCAAAAAGTAGGTCACAGTGACCTACTTTTGACATTTTATGGCTATATTTTAGTATCTCAGGTACTTATTGGCTTAGAATCATCAAGCTTTGTCATTTGATGCATCTTGGGTTTTCTAAGCATGTCGACCAAAAAGTAGGTCACAGTGACCTATTTTTGACATTTTATGGCTAGTTTTATGTATCTCAGGTTCTTATTGGTTTAGAATCATCAAATTTTGTCATTTAGGTTTTCATCATCTTAGGTTTTCGGAGCATGTTGACCAAAATGTAGGTCAACATGATCCACATTTGAATATCTCGGGAACTAATTGGCTTAGAATCATTAAAATTTGTCAGTAGATGCATCTTGGGTTTTCGGAGAATGTCAACTAAAAAGTTGGTCATAAAGTAGGTCACAGTGACCTATTTTTGTCATTTTTAGCTATATTTAGATATTTCTGGTACTGATTGGTTTAGTATCATCAAACTTTGTTATTTGCCTTGAACAATTTTTAATCTTCCACATATCGCGATCCTTGTATGTAAGTATGGTGAAAATCTGCCCGATGGTTCTGGAGAAGATTTTTTAGCAACCAGTTCTTTTGGTTTTATTTGCGTGATTATCTCCCCTTGTTTTAGGGTCCTACCCCTAATTTTAGTACAAATGGTAGTCCTTGGGCCAAGGATACCCTGTGACAAATTTGACAATAATTGGCCAAGGGGTTCTTGAGTTATAGTCCATATTCTAAAAAGTTAAAGCACACCGCACGACTCCTACCGCACAAATGGCCATAGCATTAGCTCTTTGAGCCTTTGCCTCAGAAGAGCTAAAAATATCTTGAATGGTTTATTTAAAACTGAGCTTCACACTAACTTAAGAAAAGTGAGGTCAAGTTCAAAGGAAGTTTCATGTTCAAAAAATGTTGATATTTTGCTAACTGTAAAGACTAGGATCATTAAATCTCATAAGTTGATGCATCTCAGGACTTGACATCATGTTAATACAAAAGTAGGTCACGGTGACCTACTTTTTAAATTTTACGGGCTTTTGTTTTCAAATTGATTTGGAGGCAAATTTTGGACACTTTAAGGTTTATGATCATAAAACTTTGTCAGTTGGTGCATCTTGGGTCCACAAACAACATCAACTTAAAAGTAGGTCATCATGACCTACTTTTTGAATTTGATGGCTAATCTTTTCTAAAAAAAATAATCCCATTATTTCAGACACCAAGAGGTTTAGAATCACTAAATCTTGTAAGTTGATGCATCTAGAGGCCTTAAATCATATTTATCAAAAAGTAGGTCACTGTGACCTACTTTTTGAACTTTGCAGGCATTTGTTTTCAAATTGTTTAAAGGCATATTTTGAATACTATAAGACCTATGATCATCAAGTTTTGTCAGTTGATGCATCTTTAGTCTTCAAAAAATGTCGACCAAAAAGTAGGTCACTGTGACCTACTTTCGACATTTTATGGCTAGATTTATGTATCTCGGGTACTAATTGGCTTAGATTCATTAAAATTTGTCAGGGTTAGGGTTAGGGTTAGTTGATGCATCTTGGGTTTTCGAAGATTGACGACCAAAAAGTAGGTCACAGTGACCTACTTTTGACATTTTATGGCTATATTTTAGTATCTCAGGTACTTATTGGCTTAGAATCATCAAGCTTTGTCATTTGATGCATCTTGGGTTTTCTAAGCATGTCGACCAAAAAGTAGGTCACAGTGACCTATTTTTGACATTTTATGGCTAGTTTTATGTATCTCAGGTTCTTATTGGTTTAGAATCATCAAATTTTGTCATTTAGGTTTTCATCATCTTAGGTTTTCGGAGCATGTTGACCAAAATGTAGGTCAACATGATCCACATTTGAATATCTCGGGAACTAATTGGCTTAGAATCATTAAAATTTGTCAGTAGATGCATCTTGGGTTTTCGGAGAATGTCAACTAAAAAGTTGGTCATAAAGTAGGTCACAGTGACCTATTTTTGTCATTTTTAGCTATATTTAGATATTTCTGGTACTGATTGGTTTAGTATCATCAAACTTTGTTATTTGCCTTGAACAATTTTTAATCTTCCACATATCGCGATCCTTGTATGTAAGTATGGTGAAAATCTGCCCGATGGTTCTGGAGAAGATTTTTTAGCAACCAGTTCTTTTGGTTTTATTTGCGTGATTATCTCCCCTTGTTTTAGGGTCCTACCCCTAATTTTAGTACAAATGGTAGTCCTTGGGCCAAGGATACCCTGTGACAAATTTGACAATAATTGGCCAAGGGGTTCTTGAGTTATAGTCCATATTCTAAAAAGTTAAAGCACACCGCACGACTCCTACCGCACAAATGGCCATAGCATTAGCTCTTTGAGCCTTTGCCTCAAAAGAGCTAAAAATATCTTGAATGGTTTATTTAAAACTGAGCTTCACACTAACTTAAGAAAAGTGAGGTCAAGTTCAAAGGAAGGGTCATGTTCAAAAAATGTTGATGCATTTGAATAGCTTACATCAGTATGTATCAACATATGAAGTTTGATCACACTTTCTTGAATGGTATCTTTAAAACTGAGCTAAACACTAATTTAAAAAAAAGTGAGGTCAAGGTCAAAGAAAAGGTCATGGTCAAAAAAATGTTAATGCAATTGTATAGCTCTCATCAGCATCTATCAGAATATGACGTTTTATGAAAATATCTTGAAACATTTCTTTGAAATTTAGCTTTGAACGAAACGCAAGGAGCGATGTAAGGACAGACGGAAGGACAAAAGGAGGAAGACGGACATGACAAACACTATATGCCTAAGCCATATTCATGGCGGGGCAGAATAATACTGAGTATGTGATTACTCTTTCCTATCTCCCCCTTCATTCTGTATGGCACAACTACACTATTAACAAAGGTTTCGAAATGCAATTAACCCAGGGACAATATCAGCACGTGCGTATAAGGTAAGAATATTTTGAATTGATGCCTGACAATTCAATATGTTGAAGCACAGCGTCCTAGTTAGCAGAAAACATGCTGCCTTACAAATCACATGACGGCAATAAAGTATTCACAGAGTTACCTGGGGTAAGAATTATATGTGGGGAATTATAATGTTCAACATGTCACAGCCCTTACAACAAAGAAACAGAATTTTCTCTTTTAAATCATGAGCCCATGTTTGCCTATCAATCTCGTTTTGACACTAGATTATCAAAGGAAATTTGCAATTGCATTAAACGGAGAATAATAGGCAAACATGCGCTTACTATATATAAAGTCGTTAAACTAGAGTGTTCCAAGGAACGCATGTATCACCTGCTTTAAGCTTCTTTAAAGATGTAACTAAATCTAAAGAGTGGTCAGCTACTTATACGCTATTGGTATATACAGTTTTTCAAAAAAAAATTTCCAAAAAAATCTAGCATGAAAGTTCATACATGCACAAAAAAGTATGTCTTTGATAGAGTCTTTCAATAAAAGAAAATATGTTCTGCGTTGCGACCGGTGGGGCAAGTGCAATTATTTACTATCAAAAACCTTCACACAGATTTTACTAACACTGTCTATCCTCAATTCATTAAAAAAGAAGAACAGAATAACAATAAATCACTTTACAGGCATCGGGATCGAGATTCTGAACTTTCGGAAGTTTCCGACAAAATTGGAAATACCCAAAAAATCTGATTTCAACCCGAATTACCTCCGTTCGTACACGTTAGTCTATTGAGCTTGCTGTGCGAGCTATCATTCCCAAACATCAAATAGATAAAAAAATTGAAATTATTATAAATAATTATCTATAGCTTAATATCATTTTACATGTATTTAGTCAGCTCGCTATCAATCCCAAACCTCAAATAGATAATAAATTTGAAATTATTATAAATAATTATCTATCATTTTAATTTGTTTTTAAATTCTGGGAGGTAGTTCTGCAGAAAAGCACTCTTGCTAATTTCATTTCAGTAAAATCAGTACATAGATTAAACCAAGAATTCTCTATTTAACACCACGGTAATCTGTAAATTTAAATTCAACTCAAAACAGGAAGATCAAGTATGCTTATTTATTTATAGCAGCTTCGTAAGCCGTTCCAAACAATTAAAAAAATCTTTGGTAGCAGAAATTTGACTGGTTCTCATCGGATCAGCAAAGCATATACATGAAGTTGTATTGAATTTATTACAAAATGTCCATTGAGGGTCTTTTGTTTAGTATATTGACGATATTTTACTTAATATGTATTAAAATCTACAGAATAAACATTGGTTTATAATTACAGATTTTGAAGTTTAATTCTGTCAATTTTATATTGGTTTTACTTTCGTTTTCATTAAATCATTAGAGAACTGATTTGTTAATGCATACAGCGGATACTTCGGGAAGAGATGCAACTAACTGAGCTTGCTTGTTTGTTGTCCTCCGATGAAAGTGGAGGAATCCAATATTAATTTCGGTCTGTCTGTCATGTATACATGTACGTGTACATAAAGTAATCAAAATGTAGAGTTACACAAAAATCGTCTTCTCAAGAACTACTGGGCCAGAAAAAAGCTGAAAGTACTTATTTGGAAGCATCCTTGGGTAGTGTAGATTCTAAATTTTTTAAAATTGTGAAATGGGGGGGGGTGTTAATTTCATACCAAGTTAGATAACCCTTATTTGTGAATATGGAACTCTTCAGCCTGGGGAGTATTAAATGTAGGGAAGTTTTCTGGTGTTTTACTGGGTTGTGTGAACTTAACAGGTGGTAAAGCCAGGCAACAAAAGTTATTACAAGGGGGAATAGGGTAAAGCATGACATCACCAAAGCCACTCAGGTGAGCGATGTGGCCAATGGGCCTCTCCTATTATTTTTTAAAACATTGTCACAGTGAAGAAGCATCCCCTGGCTACTCTCTAAACTTTTTATAAAAGCTAAACTTGTTAAGTCTTTACACCAATTGTCACTCTACACGATCCGTTGTGGGATCCTGATCCCGATGTTTTTTCATAATATTATATTAATATATATTAATATTAATATATTAGTTTGTGTGGTTACTGAATATCATACAGTTTTAAAGAAGATTATTATGAGCTCAATATGTATCAATTTTAATTTTCAACAACCCCGCGACTCTAAATACAAGTCATAAGTTAATTTAACGTAAACTGTCCGAGGGAATCTTTGTAAAGTACGCCAAAGGTCAAGGTCAAGTGAATTGTAATGCTGGCGTTTTTCCTGTTTTATGACAATCAGTGCACATGCTAGATAGCATAGATTTACCCCTTAAATATAAAAATATGCAGTATATTGCCACTTTTTGGTTTTTAGTAAAGAATGTCAAAGGATAATGTCAAGGGTCACGAGGTCGGTACCTATGTCAATTAACAAATACCATTGTACCAAGCAATAATGTGCAAAACGCCAAGTCTGTGTCTCTTGCAGTTCTTGAGATACAAGGTGTGACAGTCAGACAGCTAGACAGACGCCGGGTTAAGTGATCCCTTAGTGCCGCTCTGCACCGCATGCGACACAAAAAATGGGCATTCTCAACGTTTGGAGATTCAAAAAATTCTGATGACCCTGCCCTTGAAAACAGCTGCATACTTCGTAAATACATACTTTTATTTAATGTAAATACGTAAAGCTGTAGATTAGACTATTTCTGCAATTAAAAGAGAAATGCTTGTTTTGTAAGTTTATTTTGTTGCAATTTTGGCATGTCATTAGGTGCAGCCATCCTTTTAATTTGATTTCTTCAAGGCAGTTCCAAAACTTATTCCAGTGTAATTTTTCAAAAATAGAAATGTACTCACCAAAACTTTTCTGCATTTTATTGTACCTCTCATCAATCTCTTCGGCTTTTCCTGGTAGAAAAAGGTTTTTGAATAAGCATTAACAGCAGAAACAAATTTAAACAGTATTAAGCTTTATTTCATAGGTTAAATGTCAAACCCAGCCATTATATTTACGTTTCAGGCCTTTAATCATTTCTCTAGTTTTTGCATCTTCTTCAGCCTGTTTTCTAAGTTCTTCTATGTAATGGCGGTCACGGACAGGGTCCATTGTCTCATGTCTCAAAAAGTCCACCTCTCTTTCAAACTTGTTCCCGTTGTTAAGGAAAGAATCAAGGTCCACAACTGCTGATCTGACAGTGGACCAGATTGTGTTGAAATCAGCGTTGGAAAGGATGGGACTAGAAGAATGTACACACTGATTTCTGGCAATACGGATTCTCTCAATGTTGGCAGAGAGAGATCGATCTGTTGTGTCTGGATCATATCCCCAGCTATTGCTGTGTGGTGGTATACCACAAATGTTTCTAAGTAGTATGTACAATAAGGAAATGTCCATATCACCATAGTTTCCAGTATAATTGCTGCCCTTAGGTAAAATAAGATTCATTTGTGGTGCCGTCAGACGGGGAAGATTACTCCTCTTTTGTTTAATGACTTGTGTGAATGTTGGTAGAGGTACATGGTGAAGTAAAACATCACGTAACTCATCTGTACATGGACCCAGGAGAAGTCGACAGGCTCTACAGGCATTTGTCGTCTCCTCTGTAGACGCGTAAGAGGAAGAGGCCATAGTAATCTTCTAATGCTTTTCTGAAATGTAACAAACAATCCAAAAATTCGATAATAAACAAACAAATTAGAACTATCTTTGTAAAACTACACATTGCTCATGCACTAAGGCAACTAGTAAAATTGCTTAAATTAAAATACTGTTCACTGATTTCAGCCTGTTTGCTAGAGTGCCATACTGCATTTTTACTGACTCGTTAGAATGTTATGTATGAGCATGTGTATATTTTTTTATGTCTTTTGTTTAGTAGAAAAGATAAGACTACATCAATTCAAGAATTAAAATAATGTGTCCAAAAGAACATTTCACTTTGTAGTTGTGTTACTTTATGTACACAGTGAGAAATCCGCATGCCATATGTAACCTCAAAATACTTCCTGAATAACAAAAGATTTTTTTTTTCAAAAATACTTTTTTTAAGATTTATAAAATTAACAATTTTTTTACTCGGTGATTTGACCTAATGACCTAAAGTAAGGGTCCTATTATATCCTAGGAACAAAAAGAATCACTACAGGTTGTTGTACAAGTATGATCTTCTAAAGTTATTGCACCATTAATTTATGGAAACTCTGATCACGAAGTTTTGTGTCAGATATTCTTATTTTTTGCTACGTCAAAGTTATGACCAAAGCAAGAATTTCCTCGTGCATTTGTATTTTTTTTTATTATTTCTAAATTACCTAAGGTAGGTGTCAGATCATTTATTCATTGCAGTCGTGTCTTCAGTAAATATGTTTTCCTAGATCTTGTAGTTATTGATAGATAGAATTTAATAATATTGAACCCGGTAACATTGACAAAGATTTACCATAGAGTCAATCCAATTAAAATTAGATGTTAGATCCGCTCGCATACTCGCTAGACTAACATCGTTAGTGTAGCGAGTATGTGAGCTGATCTAACATCTAATTTTAATTCGATTGACATAGAGTTGGCTTAGGGCACACTTTTACCTGTCAAAGAAATTATGTACAATGCATCCTTCACAAGCATAATGACAAATCATCCTTTTTATTTTCATAAATAGGTCATCATTTTTATTTTCACTTTCTAATTCTGAAAATACCAATTGAATTGATGTCTCCAAAGTTTTCCTTCCATTTTAAACTCCAGGTTCCAGGGTCCGTAAAATCTGAAAAATTAATATGTTTTTTTTTAAATTGGGAAAATAATCATTCTATATAAGGATGTTTCCAGTAAATGAACATGAGAGAATTTCTAAAATAGTTTGGCTAACAATAGATAGTAAAACTATTTTTAATCGATCATATAAACTGCTTGTTGTCAGCGATTTTCAAAATTTGAAGAAATTTTTTAGATCCTGCAGTCGTGAATCACCATTGTTTTCCTAAAACGAAAGTAGACTTTAAAACAATATATAATTTCGATTAGGATTGCTATTGGACCTTATCTTATACCTAACGTCATTTTGAATCCTCTTGCTGGCAGTTTATTTGCAAATTTATTAAAACATGTAAGCATTAAATGTGTCTGTACCTTCAAGTGCCTGTGCAGGAAAACGAAAGTTCGCCAATATGCTGATATGCGCATTGTTTAAATTTATTTGTTTTTCTGACACTTAAAATCTTACTTGATATTCTTTAATGCTTTGCCTTTTGAAATGATGAAATGCAGATATTTGTAGCCTATATTCCGAGATTAAATCCTAAGACACATCTACTAGAGGTTCATTTTACTTCTCAGGAATTTCCACTTTTCTATGCAAGATCGTAGCGGTTGCCAGTGATTTCGGCTCTCGAATAATTCACTCTTTCTTTATATTAATATCAACCCCTTATTAACAAATCTACTTTTGTATTCGCATGAGGCAGAACTTTTGCAAAATCCTATGCGTGAAAAGAAGAAAGCACTTGCTGTTGCCTTCAACTCGACATTTAGATATATCCATGTATTGTCAATTGACAATTGTAATTTCCATTCTTTTGTCAATGTGATCTATACTGGTGAGCTTGAAATAAAAAATACCACAGAATCTGACACATCTGTTTCATACTTGGATATTTTACTTGAAAAAGACGTTAATGGTAATCTAACAACCAAGCTGTATGAAAAACGCGATCACTTTAACTTTTCTATCGTCAACGTCCCTTACTTATGCAGCAATATACCTTTATCACCTGCATACGGTGTCTGTATATCTCAGTTAATTTTATACGCAAGGGCATGTTCTACGTATGGACAATTTCTAAAACGAGGTAAATTATTAACAAGCAAGTTGATGAAACAAGAATATCAACAGTTTCGTTTAAAGTCATCATTTCGTAAATTCCATGGTCGATAAAATGACATAGAGAGCAAACACAATTTATCATTGAGACAAATGCTGACTGACTTTTTTCATACTATTGTTAGTTCATTATTTACGAGGGGCGATCAGAAAATAATTCAAGTAATATTATTCCATAGATATTTTTCGTAGATGACCAAAACTGATGTCACACACGGGTAGATACATTCATTACCTGTGTCTGTTTAAAATTTCTTATCGTTTTATTCCTTATTTCAAAAGTTACATACAAAAGAAGAAGGGGTAGTCGTACACGCTGACCATTTTCTGCAAGTGATATGAAATATGCAGTGAAGGCTGAAATAAAAACCTATATAAAAGTGAGAGGCATTCTTGATATACCTGCAAAAATAATTTTGAATGAGGTTTGTCAGATTTATGGACATTCTGCAATTTCGTTAAGCACAGTTTGTCGTTGGTTAAAAAAGTTTAAGAATGGCGTTGACGTCGTTAAAGATTCTTCGAGAACAGGGCGACCAAAGACAGCTGTTCCTGATGGAAACGTGGCTGCAGTTAAGAAAATGGTAGAGGAAGATGGTAGATATACTCTTAAACATATTGCTAGTGTTGTTGGTATCTCATCAGCAAAGGTACATGAAATTTTGACCAAGGGCCTCAACCTACGTAAAGTATGTGCACGATTGATACCGCATCTCTTGACACCAGAGCAAAAGACAACACGTTTGGAATTTGCTAGAAAACTGTTAAAAATCTATAAAAACTGTGATAGGAGAAATTTTCTGACTTACTAACAGGTGATGAAACTTGGATTTATTTCTTTGAGCCTCAAAGAAAAGATAACAATATGATGTTGGTAAGGAAGAAAAGCGAGCGTCCAGTCATTGTAAAAAGGTGTCAGAGTGCTAAGAAAATTCTGTATGCTATATTCTTTAATTCTAGTGGCCGAGTTGTGCAAATTCCAACTCTGCAAGGTAGAGGTATATCAGGACAAATTTACAAAAATAATGTACTGAAAAAAAATTAAGAAAGTATGTGTAAAGAAAAGACCAAAGACAGGCTTGAAGAACATAAAGCTCATTCGTGACAATGCTCCGACTCATAAGAGTAAAACAGTTCA
The DNA here is from genome assembly GCA_003671525.1 of Saccostrea glomerata. NCBI lineage: Eukaryota > Metazoa > Mollusca > Bivalvia > Ostreida > Ostreidae > Saccostrea > Saccostrea glomerata. Next base: position 214,451 of record PRKT01000450.1, on the reverse strand, counting down.
AAGTTTTTTGAAGAAAGAAAAGGTTGTTCAGTTTCCACATCCCATGTATTCTCCCGACCTAAGTCCTCGTGACTTTTTCCTATTTCCTAGACTGAAACAAATGTTATCTGGACGTCTCTATACTTCGCGCAGTGCAGTTGGTAGTGTTGTCTATCAGTGCTTAGACAGTAATCTAAGGGAAGACTACCTCGGGGCTTTCAAATCATGGGTATGCAGATTGCAAAAGTGTGTGAATGTAAAAGGGGGATATTTTGAAGGATTAAACTAGTTTAAATTTTGATAAGTATTGTTTTTATTATTTTATAGGTATACTTGCAGAATTTTCTTATCGTCCCTCGTATACACTGAATTGACGACGAGTGTTTCCGTTATTTCCCGATTATGACAAGGAGCCCACGGCGAAGGTGACTTTCCGGCAGGGGATGCTAACTCCTTTATGGCACCTGATCCAACCTCTGATGTTTTGGAGGTCCGTGTTTGCTCTGCTCCTATTTTGTATTGTTTTATGGACTTTGATACAGAATGCTGCATGTTCGTTATCTCCATATCCTTCTTTCATTGGAAAGCAGTTGCCAATAATATCTAAAAGCCTAGACTTCATTTTAACGTTGTTAATGGTTGTGTTAAAAGTTGAAAAGTCGAAAATTTTTAAGCTCTTAATTTTGGTAAACTCTCGGGATTTCAAATTGTCCAAAAGTTCATTCTAATTATCATCTGATGTACATCACTTTTTGAATATATTATTAAACAATACTCATACACTGTACTCGTTAAGTTTCCCTTTTGCTTCTGTTAATATAGGTTTTAAGGGGGCCGACTATAGTTTTATTGTGTGAAAACTACAATAGCGAAACTCTTCATTTTTATACCATATATAACTTGCATTAACTTCAGTGTACATGCAAAGTATAGGGGAAATCTACCGTCCAGGTATTTTTGAGGGACCGTCTCAAAATACAGGTAGATTTACTATAGGATTATATAGGAAAACGCCAAATTTTTAGCACTTTAAAGCAAATTTTACAAATACTACAATAGACATTTTGTTCAAACTATAATATTTGATGAGTAATACTATAATATACAATATATGTAAGAAACACAAAATTCTACCGTCTTGTTACCAGAGGGGGCATCTCAAAATGCAAAAAAATTAGCAAATTTTACTATTTTTATAGAGTATTACAAAATATGATGTACACAATGGATTCACATGAAAACATAATACAAATATTGGAGATATTCTCAAATTTCTATGTTTTAAATTTCAAGAGCGTATGTTTATTACTTTTTCTTTTATAATATTTTTATTACCCCTTTCTTTAAGAGCTACAGATTATCATAACGTCAAATACACACTGCAACGACGTCAACCTACCTATCAATTACAAAATCGGTTAAAAAATCAATTATATCAAATTGAAATTACATTTTTATACCTAAAATTTCTTAATTTTGTTTAATTTTAATAATTAAGCGATAAAAATTGCATTAAAACAATAAATACGCTTCATTTTACTATGATGCGCGAAATATTGCGCAATGGAAACAATAGTCGGCCCCCTTAAGAATGGCGTTGACGTCGTTAACCCCCTTCCCCACAGTCACGCATTTTAACGCATATACCGTTACCCCACAGTCACGCATTTTAACGCATATACTTTTACCCCACAATCACGCACTTTAACGCACATTGCGTTTTTTGACGTTTTCTGCTCTGATACCACGTAAAGTTTTGATGATATGACAATAAATGATAAGATAATGATTTTTTTAAATTCCATTCTAATATATTTCGCAAATAAGAATATTTTTCCTCGTTTTAATATCTCCGAGTCGTTCGATTTATAAAACGAAACTTGGGGATGCGAAACAAATTAAGAAGGTCTCTCTTTTGACACTAAATAAGCCCACCACTTGAACCACTGGGTTGGTGATCTGGTTGTCCCCAATATTGTGTGAGATGGGACCTATGATTCAGAATTTATCAAATTTTACAAATGAATTTTTATGTAAGTATTTGATAAAAATGTGTGAAAAAATTGACAGAAAGAATGGATAAAATAACAACAAACAAAAAAGAAAAGTTAAATTTATACTCATACAACTGAAGAGAAAAGAGGTTCTGTTCATAGAATAAAGCTTTGTTTTTAAAATTTACATTTAATCTTATTTCTTGTTCGATTGAAATTCCAATTCGTAAAAATACAATTTTATTCTTTCCGCCTTACATAGCAATAAAAAACAGACACAATTGGAAAGGGAAAACAAACTGAGAAACGACAATATCATGTTAAAAAAGATGTAGGTTAATTCAAATTTGAATGATTTCATTATCAAGTCAACGTTTCAAATATTTTTTAAAAAAAAAGTGTTGCACTTATTCTTATATATTGATTTTTCAAAACATACGTTCATGTACATGTACATAAACAAAGTATTCGGGATAATCTTATGCAAGTAAACTATATACTTGTTTGATATTTTTAAAAACAGGGCTGGACAAACAAGTCTTTGAGCCAATGCTCGCTAGTAAAACCCCGCTCTGATATGAATATACACTGATATGTCAATTAAAATTTACACAAGTTCAGTTACGGACATATGCACGGACCAATAGGAAGCTGACATCAGATTCATACAAATCCCATCATATGGCATGCCATAACAAAGTAAGTGCTAAAATTTCAAGCATCTGCAATATAAGTACATGTATGTGTACTTGCTGGAAAAAACTGCGACGGAAACTTGTTATGCTTTGCACGACAGACGCACAGATTAACAAGCAGTTGACATCGGATTTAAAAAAAAAATAGAAGCCACAATATAGCATGTCTCAATGAAGAATATGCTAAAATTTCAAGCATCTGTGCATTATGAGTTGTTGCTGTGAAAACTGCGATCAAAACTTTGTTACAGACAGACACACAAACACCTAGATAGAAGGACAAACACACAAGGTAAAACAGCATACCCCTTTTCCTTCTTCTCCTTGGGTTCGGAGTGCGGGTATAATTAAAAGATGTGTCTACTGATTAGTCGCTTAGGAATATTCCTTGATCCGCATTGAGTAGATTTATATTGTCTGTATATTTAAATACATTCTATTATCCGCTTTTGCATGTGTAGTTTAAGAATATTTATATGTATACGACACGAGTATTCTCTAGATTTCAAGTTTGACAACACTGCATACACTAGAAATGATAGGTTTAAGAAACACTTAATAGGGGTGTAAATATTAACTTTCCATAAAAAGACAACGATACGGTCTGATGTGATTCTTCCACCAGCTATATGCTTTTGTTATATATAGGTGTCGGAAGCAAATTGAAAGTGGGGGGTTGGCTAATTAAAAGTGGGAGGATAAACGAACAAAAAAGGTAAAACCATTATTTAATACCTATACATGTATTACGTATATATTTGCAAAAAAGTGGGGGATTAACCCACCCCCCAATTCTTAACCCCCCCCGGCTCCGACGCCAATATGTTATAAACAGAAAAAAACCATTTGACATACACCTTGTGAATGGACAGTTAACTCGTAACTGTATTCAAAGGGTGGTGCAAATATTCATGTATGGGGAGCAATGCATTAAGACGCTAAAAACTCTATTCTAGAATGGGGGGGGGGGGG
>PRKT01000450.1:199236-210758 GCA_003671525.1 Saccostrea glomerata | reverse complement strand
GGGGGGGGGGGTGAGTTTTATGTCTAGCAAGCTTATCAGTGATTGCACTTTGTCCGAGACCCATAAAACTGATCTCAAATTTAACATGGTTTTCTTTAAAATCGAGGCAAAGCTTTTAAATTTATTATTTTGATGTCAATGATTTATCATTCAATTTTGACATTTACTCTTTCATAAATATTGGAAAATAAAAGTTTACTAAAATTTGCCGATAAACTATGAAATATCGGAAAGAAAAATTAGTAAGAAGTTTTTTTTCATTACTGAAATAAAACGCAGTCAAATATTGCGTTAATCTGTTTATTATCCATTGTAATTTATATGAACATTTATTTCGGTCAGAACTGCATCTTTTATAAATATAATCGATTAATTTTTTTTATGCTGCTAACTTGTATATTCTAATAATATGATGATCATAGGGATAACCGAGCAATCACAAAAGTATAGATGTTGAACAATCTGTATATCTACTACCCATCAACTCCTAATAGATCCTGATTGATTGATTAATTTTAATTGAACACCATGTTTACTAATCTGACTTTAATTCTTTTTTCTATAAATGGACAAGTTTCGTCTACATCGACGCTGCATGTTCATAAAATTCATTGCGTTAAATCTGATAATGAAGGCAAAATGTATTCTTTTGACAACCTTGAAGAAATTGTAGAAATATCTATTATATTAATTTCTCAATAACTACAGCTACAATTAATGCATTTCCAAAGAGACCTTTTTTTAGGAGTACTCCTTGATTTGCTCCAGAAATACTCGGAATACTTCGGGCACCATCAGGAAAAATGTCGAGCATTGACCGCTACGTCCGAGAAGTTCTTTAGCCTCTCGTAAACTATTTCATTGTTTTTAAAAATGTGTTAAAATTCCATTCTTAAGAGAAGAAATATTGCATTTCGATGTTTTGTTTTTTTACTTTTATATTATTTATTTATTTTGAAAATTCATCTTTAACCAATAATTTTTTCTCCCTTTATTTCATGGTTTTTTAAACGTGCTGATATTTTTAGTAGTCCGCATGTGGGTTAGATTCCTCAATCTTAGCTAGCCAAGGGTTTCCGATCCGCTTTACTTCTCAACCATAGTTAAGTTTTCGGATCAGAAAACCTTGCCTAGCAATGATGAGATATATAATGCTAATTTTAGACTGATTATTTTAATGCCGATTTCGAAGGCAGTATCTCATCCGCATATCCGCCAAAATATTAAAAAGAAGATGTGATCAGTTAAATTTTAATTTAAGAAATGAAATGTTTCCCGTTGACAATGCGCTACTGTATTGTTCAATATAAAATTAAGCTATATATTCCAACAATATATTTTTTCTGTAAAAACTCTTAATGATTAAAATTAAATATTCTGAAAGCAATAACTTCTTTTCTGTCTAAAAAAATCGGTAAAATAACTTTTATAAAAATTTTCACAAGTGAGAATGCTTCTCATCAAGACCTCATTTCTATTTTTATTTATAATTGAAGATTCTGCAAGTGTGTTTCCTGCAAGTTTCGATAAAGTCGGTATGCAATGACCGAAAAAAAAGAGGGGGGGGGGGGCAAGTGTCTTTCCATACCACGAGCATAAAATGATATCCTGTATGAAAAATCAAATAATTAGTTTCATCGATGTATTAGATTTAAATATGAAATTTAAGATAAATAAGTTGTAACTATGATAAATTAAGTTTGTAACATTTCACATGAAAGAATTATTTAAACAAAATAAACAGGATTCAATCACCATCAATACTTGAACTCAAATAAAAGATGGTTGCACGAATATTATGGCGATATTTACGACAACCATTGCTACATACACCGTGTAAATACTCATCTTCAAAACCACGTTTTTTCAGCACGTAATCTGAAGTGCGCTGTGGGGAAAAGGATAACGTCACCAAATAGTAACAAATGTAATGCAACTGTTACGTCACAGACGGTGCAATAGGCAAAGAGTCAAAGATTCTTCGAGAACATGGCGACCAAAGACAGCTGTTCCTGATGGAAACGTGGCTGCAGTTAAGAAAATGGTAGAGGAAGATGGTAGATATACTCTTAAACATATTGCTGGTGTTGTTGGTATCTCGTCAGCAAAGGTACATGAAATTTTGACCAAGGGCCTCAACCTACGTAAAGTATGTGCACGATTGATACCGCATCTCTTGACACCAGAGCAAAAGACAACACGTTTGGAATTTGCTAGAAAACTGTTAAAAATCTATAAAAACTGTGATAGGAGAAATTTTCTGACTTACTAACAGGTGATGAAACTTGGATTTATTTCTTTGAGCCTCAAAGAAAAGATAACAATATGATGTTGGTAAGGAAGAAAAGCGAGCGTCCAGTCATTGTAAAAAGGTGTCAGAGTGCTAAGAAAATTCTGTATGCTATATTCTTTAATTCTAGTGGCCGAGTTGTGCAAATTCCAACTCCGCAAGGTAGAGGTATATCAGGACAAATTTACAAAAATAATGTCCTGAAAAAAATTAAGAAAGTATATGAAAAGAAAAGACCAAAGACAGGCTTGAAGAACATAAAGCTCATTCATAACAATGCTCCGACTCATAAGTGTAAAACAGTTCAAAGTTTTTTGAAGAAAGAAAAGGTTGTTCAGCTTCCACATCCCATGTATTCTCCCGACCTAAGTCCTCGTGACTTTTTCCTATTTCCTAGACTGAAACAAATGGTATCTGGACGTCCCTATACTTCGCGCAGTGCAGTTGGTAGTGTTGTCTATCAGTGCTTAGACAGTATTCCAAGGGGAGACTACCTCGGGTCTTTCAAATCATGGGTATGCAGATTGCAAAAGTGTGTGAATGTAAAAGGGGGATATTTTGAAGGATTAAACTAGTTTAAATTTTGATATATATTGTTTTTATTATTTTATAGGTATACTTGCAGAATTTTCTGATCGTCCCTCGTATACACTGAATTGACGACGAGTGTTTCCGTTATTTCCCGATTATGACAAGGAGGCCATGGCGGAAGTGAATTTCCGGCAGGGGATGCCAACTCCTTCATGGCACCTGATCCAACCTCTGATGTTTCGGAGGTCCGTATTTGCTCTGCTCCTATTTGGATTGTTTTATGGACTTTGATACAGAATGCTGCATGTTCGTTATCTCCATATCCTTATTTCATTGGAAAGCAGTTGCCAATAATATCTAAAAGCCTAGACTTCAGTTTAACATTGTTAATGGTTGTGTTAAAAGTTGAAAAGTCGAAAAATTTTAAGCTCTTAATTGTGGTAAACTCTCGGGATTTCACATTGTCCAAAAGTTCATTGTAATTATCATCTCATTTACATCACTTTTTGAATATATTATTAAACAGTACTCGTACACTGTACTCGTTAAGTTTCTCTTTCTCTTCTGTTAATATACTAGTATTAGTGAGGAGTAAAGAAAGAGGTTTGGTTGGACACTTAAACCCGCTTTGTATCTTTGTTTGTAATGATTCTTATGAAGTTTTGGAACCCACTGCATGTATAAAAGAAAATAAACCCAAGAACTTATTTGCATGATGCTATGCTTTTGAAATGAAAAAAGCAGGACTAATAATATTTATTTAAGAGTCAAAATCAGCAAGCATCGAGCATTGAATGGAAAGTCAAAATTTTATTTTTTCAAAAGCTTTTGGTATATGAAAGATTTTGTCTTACCTAATGCTAAAACACAATTAAATTTTTTTTTCAAACGTATGAAGGGACTGGTATCCAAGGAAATTCATTTCCTTAGCAACGGGTTCATAAATTCTTATGAAAATCAATGAATTTTAGACATTTATCTAGGAATATTTTTTCTGAACATGATAAGGTATTTTGGTTACTTTATTTGTTAAAAGATAGAATTACTTAATTCTCAAAAAATAGGAAAAACAAAATTTTTGTAGTGATATTGTTGCCATGACAACGGGAAAAGAACATGGCGTCAATGCTTATTAATTTTGAAAAAAGTTGCATATGTTTATCTCTTTATTCACAAAATCTACAACCACTGCTGGAAAAATGAATGGTATGATCTTGTTAGGGGTTATCTATATGTCATATCTATACAATAAAATTTGCAGGCAACTTTAGCAGAAAAAAGTTACAAATGGTTAAAATGTGTGAAAAATCTGGCATTTACAAAATTTTTTGAAGGGGTTGGGGTAATTTGAATACATGTTCAGTGTCCATTATATTGGCCATATTGGTTCTGATCAAAGCATACTCATACATGTAACTTTACTATTGTTAATAAATAAATGCACAATCAATTTCAAAGGGAATTTTATATTCCTCACAACGGAAACTTGTAAAAGGGGGGGGGGGTGTAGGAATCACCTTGTTCACCGATCCATATGTTTGTTAAATTTTGACTTGTCCATAACAATTCATTGAAGTGCCACTGAAAGTTCATACTTGATATTCAGATTGCTTGCGATCGAGAGATGTGTCTTAAACTTGACTCAAGGTCAATTGAACAAGTTCAAGGTCATTGGTAGAAGAAAAGTGCAACCTTTGCCCATTCTGTAACATTCTAATGAAAAGACTTGGTTTCATCTTAGGAATTATTTTTAAGCTGTAGGTTTGTCATTACCTTGACCAAAATTCATTTGAACATGTTTGGCCTTGACTCAAGGACATAGCTTTTTCAAGGTCACTGTAGTAAAAGTGTACTATATGAGTTTGGCACATTTACATATTTAACTTCGAATGAAGGGAAATTGAAAGTTTGTGCTCAACACAACGGTTTTACTACCTATGACTTGAGTATTTGTCATAGTCAAATTGTGGTATGCATTGCATATCTGCATTAGCAAAATTTTAAAAGGTTTCAAATTAATATTTAGACCTTTTTAGCAATAAAAAAAATTAATGCAATAACAGGAAGGTTGTATCATTTTATTAGCTTGCTCACAATAATTCTTGTTTATGATAGAGAGTCAAAATGACAGCTCACATAATTATATTAAAAGTAAAACCATGTCAATCAGGCATGTAACATCAAGTTTGGGTTGGGTAGGGGGGATGACATCCCCCACCCAACTTTTTTCTCAACGTACCCTAATATTTAACCACCCCCCTCCCGAGTTTGTCCTTCTGTCCGTCCGTCTTTCTGTCTGTCTGGAACGCTGTCGTTTCCACACGATATCTCTAGAACCCTCTGAGCTTTTGCAATGAAATGAGCAAAGCAAAAGTTACTCCCAATGGACTAAAGAAGAACCCTATTGATTATGTGGTCAAAAAGTCAAAAGTCAAGGTCATACAAAAACAAATTCTGTTTGTTATAACATTTTCCTTTCTACACAGTATCGCTAGAACCATTTGAGCTATTGCAATGAAATTTTACATAGCAACTCCCTGTGGCCTTATGAAGACCCTTATTGATTTTGAGGTCAAAAGGTCAAAGTTAAAGTTCGTAAATTTATACATTCTCTCTGTGTGTAACACTATCATTTCCGGGCGATATTTCAAGGAGATTTTGAACTTATGCAATGTATTTTATACCAAAACTCCCTGGGACCTCTCTCAAAGTGTCCCGCCCCGTTTGTTTTATTAGTATTTATAGTATTACATGTCGCTATTTTTAGCACAGGGGCATGAGGAGAGTTATTGCGTATAAAACAGGTTCTCGGCAGAATTTATATTCCTATCACTTCTACCAAAACTGTTTGATAAAAGTTGAATTAGACACCATGTTTTGTGTAAATTTTTGACGATATCAAACGTGAATATATACATGTATGTGACTTCATATTTGCAAATATTTATCGGTATTGTACAGCAGTACCGTGGCGCAGTGGTAAGTCTCCCGTTTCACATGCGAGAGGTCACGTGCTCGATTCTCGGACGATCATTTTTTTTCTTTTCCGAAATTCTTTTTTTTACTAAATGACAGTATTCAGCATGTGAAATGAAAAAAATTATGAGGTCTAGCTATAGCTTGTACAAACTCATAAAATCATCATTACGTTGTGATAAATAATCCACATCAAAAGAATATTCTATACACATAATCAAATCATTATATTAATATCGACATATTTTATTTGCTTCAGTATACATGTATACATTTAAAAATTCTACAAATTCAATAAGGGGGATCCGACTCCCCCCCCCCCCCCCCCCCCCCCCCCCCCAACTGCGCATGGTATACTTTTTCCCTAAGCGCTAGACACAAATTCTCTAAGCTTGCTAAAAAATGCTAACAGACAAACAAAGGATGTTACTTTTGGATTGAACATTTTTATTTGATCCACTTTCATGAATACACTGTACAATTTATGGATCTATTTTCTGGATCCCTGAGTCTCCGGTAACACTATCCACTCACTTCCAGCATCAATGGTCTGTACTGTAATGATGTATTCTCATAATGATAATCTGAAAAAGTGATAAAATCAAAATGTAATAATATCATACAGCTTTGCCTTCAGATACTTACTAAGAACCATTTCTAGTTGAGCTTGAGCAATTATGATGAAAGCAAAGCATGTTTATTGGAATCAATTAAATTCCAAGAGATCTCAATGGTTTAGTTTATCATATTATTTTAAAAAGTTAACGGTTTTACTAAATGTATTATTTACACGTTTTCCCTGTCTTATTCTATATCTATATCAGCTCATCCGATTCTGTTTCTTTCCAAGTTTGGCTTCAAAGTGGCGAATTTCATTCTAAAAACAGAAGTATACAACACAAAGTTGAGACGGTATTGATTTTAGATATTATTTAAATTTATAAACTTGTAATAAAAAGGTCAATTGGTTCTAGGTTTTGTCAAAACTCTAAATTGTGGTTTTCGTTTCTTTCCAATAACCCCCCCCCCCAAGAAAAAATAGAATATAGAAATTCTTTTCAAAATTTTATGTGCTGTAATTCTAATGATGCTTATTATTTGAACCTAGTTGACTTAACCTTTTTCTTTTTTTACGACGTCATAACAAAAGTCATTCCATTTTACAAACGAAAAATAGAGTATAGAAATTCTTTTCAAAATTTTAAGTGCTGTAATTCTAATGATGCTTATTATTTGAACCTAGTTGACTTAACCCTTTTCTTTTGTTTACGACGTCACAACAAAAGTCATACCTTTTTTTACAAACATTCCATAAAAGTGTTGATTTTCATAAATTCATAATTTTTTATGTAAAAAGCAGGTATTATCTTAAATGGTAAATAAAGATATCTATTACTATATACTGAATTTTATTTTTACCCGACCATCACTCAAGTTACATTGTATAATCATTATAGCTGGTGAGTGACTTGGTTTCAAACATGCTGTGAATACAACAAATCAAAATTGAACTAAATTCAAATTAAACTTTATAATTTGGGATACAGTTATGCAACAGATCATGACCAACTTGTTCACGTACGGCCCGCAGAAACAATTAGTTGGGGAATTTAATTTCATTTTATCATAATATAGTTTAACACCGGCAATATTATCGGAGAGGGGGGAGGGGCATACCCCCTCCTCTTGGTTCCTCGGGACATGCATAATCTTTTCTTTTTTGTTATAAAAAACTAAAGTAATGCTAACAAATACATGTATAATCAATCAGAATTAAATTGAAATTTGCAAAAAGCACTTGCCAAGTGTTACATATTTTCCTTCATGGTTAATTTTTGTTATACGTTCTTCAGAAACTGTTGAAATGGTAAATTGTAAAAAAAAAAAAAATCAGTCACTTACCGTAATTAAGACTCATTAAAACGCCAAAACTGAGGCTCAGACTGCTCCAACTTTGTATTTTCTTCTAGTCTTCTGTACACTTTTATATTGAAAACAATGTAAGCAAACTACCGTTTATTCCTCCTATGCTAGAGAGCTATACCAAAGGGAGGTAATTTGAAGCAAAAAAGACAGAAAATTATGGATTTAAATCAGTTATCATATATAAATGCTTTAGTTGCCTGCAGATTTTTTTCTTGATTCTTATAGAAGAAATACTGTTTAATATATATATTTTATTTTGATAAGGTTTAATGTGGTTGTAGATTTCTTATAAAGTACTTCAAATTTGCTGTTTTTTAAAGCAAAATAAACCTCCAAAAACTAGTTATATTTATCAAAAGGTGAAGAGAATTTCAAAAATCAACAGCTGCTAAAATAGAGTATATTTATATAAATAAAATAATAATTTAAAAAGACTTTTGTAATGACTAGTAATAAAAAAGTATTTGTTTAACCATAAATTCAAGTGTCATGATAAAGTACAAAACACGCTATCTGAAAGGCGCGTGGTTTCCATAGCAACAATGCAAAAAATTATTTTTTGCTTGCTTTTTTCTATCATTCCCTTTGTTCTGAAAATTTATATATGAGTTTTAACCAAATCTGTGTCTATGCCACTTTCCACATTTTTTAACTGAATGCTCGATGCTTGCTGATTTTGACTCTTAAATACTTGATATTGCTTTCTTCTTTCTTGTTGAAATTTAAATAAAGATGTTACAATCAAAATACAGACCTACCATAGGATGTTAATTATATTACCTTAATGAATGATTCTATATATTATATACTCAAAAAGACTTCTCATGCTTGTGTCAATATTTAATACGCCAAAAAAATTGTTGTTTTCTGCAGTGCTAAAAATCCTTTTGCTGTGTTCTGCAAAGCCAAAATGTAAAAATGATTACAGACGGACTATCATCATTACTTTTGACATTCTGTCCGAGGATAAATAAAAAAAAACGGTCAGTGATTCTAATTTAGCTATTTAGTCTAAAAATACGTTAATGAAGTATTAAGTATGTTTAATTGTGTTTGCTATTAATCTACAATAAGCAGCTTATAATATTGCAAATAGTATCAAATGAAATTTCAGCATTTAAAAAAACTGAGGATGATATGCACCTCAAAAGATACAATGTCCATTATATTACTTAAATCGTTGTATTTTCGGTAGAAAATGAATGTAGATTTAGATTTTATTATATTCATGCAGCTATTTTTAAAGTAAATATTACACTAGTAACATATTGAAACAGTAATATATACAAAACATTGCCAAATTTTAGGTAAATTATGAAATGTTATTGACCTATAGAGCAGTAGTCGAAAACGCACATTTGAAATCTATTATATCTTAATGTAGTTTGAAAACAAAGTACAATATTAAACATTCTGTCATATTTTGAGAGTTGGTCCTGAGATCAAATCCTCTCTTAACATAAAATAGCAATGTCAGAGATTACAAAAAAAAAAAACCATGTTGGTCACACAAGTAAGACTAAGCGATAAGAGAAACGTCACATCGATTGAAATCGTGTTCTCCTCAATAAAATCTAGAATGATACCCAATATCACCGCTAATGATAAAGATCGTACCAATGTTACCCAAGACCAAACACATAGGGAGTATATAGGCAAGGATGATACTTCTCCTTACAGACTTATTAGAAGAAGCTCTGGAATGTCTTTTAAACTGAGATGATCCAAAAAGACCGAAAAATGTGAAGGCAACAGAGCAACCGTCCATGACAAAGTGCTAATCAGATTTACCAGAAGTAATGAAGAATCCGAAAACCTTAACAAAGAGCTTTAATGTACTGAAATGTCTGGCAAATGGACTACGACAACTGATTAAAAAGGAAAACAAGACATTCATCAGATTAATTCCTGGTAAAGTTCTCAGCTGTCGCACAATTATCACCGAATTGCATGTAGCTGTAAGGATTTCTAACCTATCTCTATGGAACAAGAAAGAGAACATCTCAGAGTCGAGATTCTGCATAGAGCATATACTTATTTTGCCACTTTTGCAGTAAACAAACTCTCCGATGATGAAGACTAAATGATGGTTGGTTTTCAGAGTAAACCTCCTGGTTTCACTCCTTCACCTCAATAATTAACAATGATATGAGGGAAGAGTAGAATATCTGTAATATGACTAACAGTAAAAAAATCAGGCATTCTTATCATACTCATTCTTACAATATCTCAAGAAACCTGTATTTTTCGGATATAAAGCATGTAGAGAATTTTTCTTCTGTTTCCTTAAAAGTTGCTGATGATGTTCCAACCAGATTGAAGGTGCTTGACTATAAAGTTCCCGCTACAGGAATTAAAGGGGATAGATGAAATTGTTCCTCTTGTGTTTGTAAATTTCTGATAATTTCTCTTCCACACAGTTTCTGGTATAATTCAAGCAAACATCTACTTTCCTATCTGATGTATACTTGCACATTTACCTCAAGGTTACTAGGATGATTCATTGAACATCCAACGTTTTAAAAAGAACAGGCTGTTTTTATTGTCAACCATTTTTCTTCCTGAGTAACACGTTTGGTTTGATTTCTGAAATAAAGAATCAACATCAAACATTATTATCTAATACCTAAAGGAACTTGGACACAGTTTCAGTAAAAAAAAATCGAAGTTTAATTTTTCCATTTTGTATGCTTACAAACGCTTTACTTAGGTATTTCTAATGATCAACCAAAATTAAATTTCAGTTGTTGAGGTACAGAAGAGATTTAGGTAATGATAATTTCCATTCCAACGTCGATACGATATATCCCGGAGAGATTGAGATAAAAGATACCAAAGAGTCTGATACATCTGTTTCATACTTGGATATTTTACTTAAAGAAAACGTTAATGGTAATCTAACAACCAAGTTATATGATAAATGTGATGACTTTAACTTTCATATTGTCAACTTCCCTTACTTCTGCAGCAATATACCTTCATCACCTGCATACGAAGTGAATATATCTCAATTGATTTGATACGCAAGAGCATGCTCTACGTATGAACAAATTCTAAAACGAGGTAAGTTATCGAAAAGCACGTTGATGAAACAAGAATATCAGCAGTCTCGTTTAAAGTCATCATTTCGTAAATCCTATGGTCGATGCAATGAGTTTGTCAGTAAATACAACTTATCATTGAGTCACATGCCGACTGACGTTTTTCATACATATTGTTAGTCCATTATTTATACACTGAATTGACGACAAATTTTTCCGTTATTTTGATCATGACAAGAAGCAAACAGCCGGTGTGACCGGTCAGCAGGGGATGCTCACTTTTCCATGGCACCTGATCCCACCTCTGATGTTTCAGTAGTCCGTGTTTTCCCTGCTCCTATTTTGTATTGTTTTATGGACTTTGATATTGAATAATGTTTGTTATCTCCATATCCTTTTTAGACCTTTGTTATATAACCTTTGTTTTAAAAAGAGGGCCCGTGTTATGTTTTTATAGGTTAAATATGCTAATATATGTTAGTACAAAGCAAGTTTTTGTCAATAAAGAATTTAATTCTAAATATATGTACATGTACACAGTTTCTTGTAATTTGCAAAGTTTTGTTTTGTTTTAAGCATGATATTTCTACATGCAAACAAAAACAAGAAACGAGCCATCTTTACATAATGAAGAATCTTTAGTTCTATACCCAATTTTGTAAATCAACAAACGATATTCAGTCTTTTGCTGTTCATTAGAATTGCCCCAGTAAGGAATTGTAAACATTAAAATTTGTAAAATAAAAAAAGACGAAAAA
>PRKT01000450.1:188174-199193 GCA_003671525.1 Saccostrea glomerata | reverse complement strand
TTGGGGGGGGGGGGGGGGTCAACTATGTTCTGGACACTACTACTGTATCAATTAGACACGCCAATTGTTTCATCATTTATTATAAGGGTCGCTACTGTGAATTTACAAAAACTGAAATCTGTAAAAATGATTCAATGTCAAAATGATTTGCCAATTCGCAATCATATTGCCAGACACTTATTATCAGTCATAGTCGGATACTATGCTGCCTCCATTAATAATCACAGCTAATTAACTGTTGTTTTTATCATTTATTGAGACGAAACGAAACGAAAGTCAAACGGTGAAAAACTACAATAGACAAAAACAATAAGTGTGATGTACAATGCTCAAAATTCAGAAAATTAATGAAAAATCTGAAAAATACCTTTGCTCAATAAATATGACACAATACTGAGAAATATGTGTGTGTAAAATTAGCATTACTTTACAAATATCTGCATACATTAACAAGACATGAAAAATTTAGCCACTCAAATTTCACGATAAAATTTAACAGTAAATTCACACACATTAGAAAGAAATACTTTGCCGAAAATAGAGGAGCATTATACAAATAACTGAAAGAAGTTAAATACATGAAATACTTACATTGTGGGCAGAGTAAACAACTGTAACAACAGTATGACTGTTCATGTACTGAGTAAGGCGACGAGTGACAGAAAAAATCTCGTGCAACACGCACGGAAATAACAAATACAAACAAAAAAGAAAACCAAGGCATGCCGGAAGAAAAAATTCCGGATTACAAGACGGCACAGATACATTAAATGGCAAGTTATAAATTACTATAAATCGCTGTACCTAACAATGTGTTCAATGTCACGTTTAGATTATTTAATCGATATGAAGTTAACTTTTTTTATAAAACAGAATTATGAATTAACTACATGTTCTAAATAGTCTTGTTATATTTAGTAAGATATTTTCACTAAATAACTCTATATTAACGAACAGTCGGAAATTGAGATGTTTGTCTACCCGAAATATATCGACCGTCAATATGGACAGTCTTTTAATTTACAAAGAATTTTAAGGAAAATACTTGGAAATGTAAATATATCTTTTGACAACATCTTAATACAATGTGTCTAGTACAGCAATCTCTGTTGCAATACTTGAAGATAAGAAGATTAACAAGTCAATGAACAAGAATGTATAATAGGGTAAAGGTAACGCTCAGTGGTCGATCTAAAAAAAATTAAACAAAACTGTAAAGAATGCATAAACAAGGAACACTGGAAATTTTAAAGGTGGAATCAGGTGCCAAGTAGGATTAAACATTCCCTGTTGACTGGTCATACCCTCCGTGAGAATATCTACTAATGAGGTACTGGTAGATGAAACATTCGTAGCCAATTTTAGTATAAAAACAAAGACCTAACAATTGATAGGAAACAAATCAGCCAAAAAACGACCTATTGGACTTTTACGAGAAGCGCTGACTTGAACAGTTGACGAATTAATTTTACACTCGGAGAGTGTACGGAAGCTATCTTACGATATAAATATTTAGCTCAACATTTAATTCAACGAAAATAACGGGCTATTTCAAAGCACAGATAAGTCGTCCTTGAAGAAAACGAAAACCGTCCTACCCTTAAATCCAGGCCTTTACATCTGTCAGTGGTGTATTATACTTACCTTTAGGATTGATATCAGCTCCGGCTTCTATTAGCTCCTTCACTAAACTCATATGTCCACCATGACATGCTGCTGTCAGTGGTGTATTATACTTACCTTTAGGATTGATATCATCTCTGGCTTCTATAAGCTCCTTCACTACACTCATATGTCCAACCTTACATGCTGCTGTCAGTGGTGTATTATACTTACCTTTAGGATTGATATCAGCTCCGGCTTCTATAAGCTCCTTCACTACACTCATATGTCCACCCTCACATGCTGCTGTCAGTGGTGTATGAAACTCACCACCTTGTTGATTGATATCAACTCCTGCTTTTATAAGCTCCTTCACTACACCCTTAATTGCTGCTGTCAGTGGTGTATAATTCCAACCTTGATGATTGATATCAGCTCCGGCTTCTATAAGCTCCTTCACTACACTCATATGTCCACCTCTACATGCTGCTGTCAGTGGTGTAGAATACTTACCTTTAGGATTGATATCAGCTCCAGCTTCTATAAGCTCCTTCACTAAACTCATATGTCCACCTTGACATGCTGCTGTCAGTGGAGTATAATACTTACCTTTAGGATTGATATCAGCTCCGGCTTCTATAAGCTCCTTCACTACACTCATATGTCCACCATAACATGCTGCTGTCAGTGGTGCATAATACTCACTTTGTTGATTGATATCAGCTCCGGATTCTATAAGCTCCTTCACTACACTCATATGTCCCCCCTCACATGCTGCTGTCAGTGGTGTATCATACTCACCTTGTTGATTGATATCAGCTCCGGCTTCTATAAGCTCCTTCACTACACTCATATGTCCACCCCTCACATGCTGCTGTCAGTGGTATATTATACCCACCTTTAGAATTGATATCAGCTCCGGCTTCTATAAGCTCCTTCACTACACTCATATGTCCACTATCACATGCTGCTGTCAGTGGTGTATCACGAAATAAATATTTCTCATTTGTGTTTGTTTGTTTTAAATCAATATACTTAATTAATATTTTTACAGTCTCTAAATCTTCACTGTAACAACTCAATAAAAATAAGCGGTCATGTTCGGGAATAGACTGACTGTTTTTCTGTTTTTGATTTCTTGTATCAGTAATGGAGTTCAAAAAAAATAATTTGTCTGTGGCATTACCTTTTTCAGAGTTATTTCGTCTCTCGTTGGCTTCATAGATTAATTTGGGGCTAAAGGAATTCCAAAACAGTTCAACCTCTGTTTCTTTGTGTAGTTCAGTTTGTTCTAAAATATATTGTAAGATCTGACTGTGTCCGTAGTAAACTACCCAGCTGATAACCCTCACACCGTATGTTCCAGTTAAAATATTCTCATTCAACAGCACCTCTTGTCTGCGCAATTCCCCTCTCCTCTCAACCCCCTTCTTACTCTCCTCCCACACACGCTTTCCTTTACTCACTACCTTAGACACGTCTTTCTGTTCTGATAGAAATAAAGACTTTAACTCTGTGTAAGACTTGGTCTTTAACACCTCAATAAAAGCCTGACATACCCGAGGGTGTCCGATATAAATATTTAGCTCAACATTTAATTCAACGAAAATAACGGGCTATTTCAAAGCACAGATAAGTCGTCCTTGAAGAAAACGAAAACCGTCCTACCCTTAAATCCAGGCCTTTACATATAAGTCCCCCTAACACCATTACTATGACCACTAGAAAGGTTTTCCTGTCCATTATTAATTATGTACATCCGTAGATAATACAGATTTAAATGTCCAAGTAAACGCAACTGTTAAAGTCAGTGCTTTTCGTAAAAGTCGAATGATAGGTTATATTTGCTTACAAAGTCATTATGATGACCATAGAATTTACATCTTCGCTAGCCAAGGGTTTCTGATACGCTACTCTCCTCATTAGTCAGCCCGTGGCTGATTAGTTATGATACGAAGAACTTCAAATGCGGTTTCGTGATCTGGAATTCTGGAGGTGGTTCTGCAGTAAACCATTTCTGTTTATTTCATTTCAGTAAAATCGGTATAACTTTAATCAAGGAATCCCTACTTAATATCAGGATAAGCAGTAAATTCAACTCAAACACCATTGTTATCGAAGTATTTTATTTATGAAAGCTTGTTATTTTACAGTTTAAAACAATTTCAAAAAAACAGATTTGAAGTAATTTTACTTGTTGGCGTATAATCATGAAAATTAATATGTTATACGCAGCGAAGCATAACAAGGTATGAATTTATTTCACGTAGTGTTCGACGCGTTAATTGAAAGTCCTTTGTAAAGAACCATAAAATTGTTTAACTTATGATGGTTTATTACAGATGTGAAAGCTGTTGCTTTTTACTGGTTTTGCTTCCAATTTAAGCAAATCATTTCGATCCCGATGTGATTAGGTGGCAGAAGGTAGTTTTTTGGTAATCAAAACGTTTTTCTGACGGTTTTCTGAACTTTTAGCTGCTTTTAAAATGTGCAGTGGAAAATTTGAAATTCTCTCTACATGTAATAATGGTATGATCTAGATCCTTGAAGAATTAAAAGCTTTTAGGAATAAAACATGTAAAACTTACACAAGTGAACATTAATGATAGCACAGAGATAATCTCAATATTTCTAAGGTATATCAAGCCTATATTCACTATTTCGCCGGATCTGCAACTGCTTCCAGGTCCGTGCTTATGACCTAAGCTACATCACAAATTGAAGAAGAACATTTTTACATACCATTAAACAGCAAGATATCATGGCTCAACTACCTCGTTTTCAAGCTACAATTAATCCTATAAAACCACCCCGATTTTCTGGTGAATTACCGGAAGTGTAATTTTTGATCTAAGTTTCGTATTTTTAGTCCATATCCCATAAACAATAGTAGACACACACTAAGATGTAGTCTCGTTCAACCAGACGCTCGACCGTCTCCGCAAATCTTTGACCAACCAGAGAGTCTCGGAGAGAGTCACATTGGCGTTTGTTACCGTTAGAGGACACTATCTTGTTTACATTTTGATGACCTCTTTTTGAAACGAATATTATAACTTTTCTATCGTCAACATCCCTTACTTATGCAGCAATAAATCACCTGCATACGGAGTGTATATATCTCAGTTGACTCGATACGCAAGAGCATGCTCTACGCATGAACAATTTCTAAAACGAGATAAATTATTAACAAACAAGTTGATGAAACAAGAATATCAGCAGTCTCATTTAAAATCTTCATTTCGTAAGTTCTATGGTCGATACAATGACCTTGTTAGCAAATACAATTAATCATTGAGTCAAATGCTGACTGACGTTTTTCATACAAGTTTTTAGTTCATTATGTATACATCGAATAAACGACGGATTTTCCCGTTATTTCACGATCATGACAATGAGCAGAAGGCGGGTGTCCGGTCAGCAGGGGATGTTCACTCCTCCATGGCACCTGATCCCACCCTTCTCCTATTTAACATTGTTTTATGGACTTTGATATTGAATACTGTTCGTAATCTCCATATCCTTCTTCTACATGTTTCTTCTGCTATAATGTAAGTTCGAATTAATAAACTGATCTTTAATTTTGGACAAATCACGAGTAATTACAATATAAATCGAAGAAATATTTTTTCCACAGGTAACTTCACTACTTTCACTTTTGCTTCCGTAAAAAAATGCAAGACATTTCATAAAAAAAACCACTTACCTATAACCGGTGAACATTACCGTAAACAATATTTTTTTTTCTCTTTAACTGCTATAGCTTTTAAAACTTTGTTATTTTACTGGACAGTTAAAAAATAGTTAATGATCTTAGCATGTCTTATGGAGCAGTTCAAGAGATTTTAACGAGTAAGCTTAACATGCGGCGAGTATGTGCGAGATGGGTCCCTCGCCTCCTTCTGCCAGAGCAAATGAGGGTGAAAGTGAATGTGTGCCGGTCCTACGTATACATGAAAAAGAACAAAATTATTTCATGAATAAAATCATCACATATGATGAAACCTGGGTACATTTCTATGAGCCAGAAAGTAAACAAAGTTCAATTTGGAAGCATCCTTCCTCGCCATCTCCAATAAAAGCACGTGTCACCAAGTCAGCAGGGAAGATTATGCTCATAGTTTTCTGTGACATCAACAGTCTAATTCTATATCACATGGTACCACCTAAAACTTCAGTTACTGGGGACTACTATGCACGGGTTATCAAATCAGATTTGATGAGGGCAGTAAAGAGATCGAAAGCGCCCAGATCTGATTAGACCTGGATTCATTCTGCACCATGATATCGCACCTAGCCATAAAAGTCGGGTTGTAATAGACACCATGGAAACAGTTCAAACACTGGGTATAGAAAACCTTATTCATCCCCCCTACAGCCCAGATTTGACAATTTGTGACTTCTGGCTATTTCCAGTTTTGAAAGAGAACCTACGGGGAGAAAAATATGAGTCCCGGGAAGATCTTGGTACTACTGTGAAAAAGGTGCTAAGGGTCATGTCACGTGATGGATTGGATCACGTGTTTCGCGAATGGGCAGACCGATGGGAAAAGTGCATAAAAGCTAGAGGGGCCTACTATTGAAAAAGAATAAACTCAAAATCTCACTTTGAAAAATATTTTAACAATTATTCAATTAGTTTGCGAACTTTTTGATCACCCCTCGTATTTGTTTAAATTGTGGAAATGTGTTCATTTCAGCCAATAAAAAACTTAACCATGATTTTGGTCAACCTCGTTTTGGTGTTACAAACGATATAGACAAAGATTTGCCATCAAAGACCCCCAATAAACACTTTGAAAAATAGTTGAATATTTTATTATTAAATACCTACGATATCGTTTATTTCAGATTTAAAACATAATAGTTATGATAAAAAGGAGGCACACATTCTCTATACACCTTGAATAAAGGTCTCTCCCGAGACAAAAGATGTGTGTTTAAATGGTCGCCATGCTTATTATTGGAATGGATATTCTTATCCACCCATTTTATTGCCAAGATATGACCATTTCTGAAAAATGAACTGTTCTTATTATAAAAATTAACTCATATGGAAAGAAATATAAAATTCATAAACTTTTTTTAAATTTTGTGACAGAACGCTACGGAGGGGGTCACGTGACCGCCAATATCACGTGATTCACGCATGCGCAGAAAGGGTGGTTATTGTGCATTAAGACCGGGGAGAATTAATTTAAATTATAATCAACATTGAAACCAAATATTGTTTCTTTTATGGAAGTTATACAATTAGTTCGCAAACTTTTTGATCACCCTTCGAATATGCGTTTTGAATTCTGCTTTATATGATAAAAAAGAAATAGGTCTCCTAATGAAAGGACACAAATGGTATTTATGCAAATTCCGACATCATGTTAAAGACCTTGTCTCCAAAAATACATAGATAGTCATGCATTTTTAAAATATACTATTTAAAAACAGCAAGGGTATGGGATTTACAAGGATAGTGAAATGCAGATAATGAAGTCATTAAGGAAGCAAATGACAGAAAAAAACATTAAGGAAACATTTGTCAATTTATTCGAAACCCTGTGTACGGTAAGAAAAGGACAGATATTCCAGAATAAGGGTCGACACTAACACTGGGCCACAGAGAGCAAATTTACCACCATTTACCACCATTGTGAAACAGAGTCAGTAGCTGGTAAAACCCTTTTGTTGGCCAAACAAGTCCGGATTTGGCAAGGCATACTCCTAACGAGACTTACGAGGTCACTTTGGGGGAAGGTTGTTCCATTCCTGTTGCAATGCTGCAGTGTGATCTTGGACATTGGCAGGTGCAGGCATGTTCCATAAATGCTCGATAGGGGAAAGGTCCGGACTGAGTGCGGGCCATGGTAATGTGATAATATTCTGTTGTAGGAGAAAATCTGTAACGATCCTGGGCGTGGGACATTTGACATTGTTATACTTTTAAAGATTTGTTCTTATACAAATCTAAGGTTTCAATAAGAAAATTTTGCAATAGACTTAAAATTAATGCTAAAAAATGGTGTATATACGTTAAAGTAAAATAAATGAAATAAACATCTTTGTAATTACTAGTACTTTTATTATGTGATTAAAAAAAAATATAACAAATCTTCCATCACTTTCAAAAAGACTTATTCTAAAAATTTACTTTTTTTAATTCAAAGATTTATTTTTTTTTAAACAAATGCAATGTAATACATCATATTAACAAGTTGATGAACAATCTTTTACAACAGAGAAAAACCACGAGAGCCAACATATACTGACTGAAGACTGATAAAAACAATCAATACTGAAGCAATGCAAATATTAATGCTTGTAAATATTGACAAATCAAAATTTCAAGACACCCGAAAAGAGAAGGGTAGGTAAAACACTGTGTTATAGGTTATATGCTCTTATTTTCATAATATTTTAATGTACACTTTACGGAGGTACTTTTTTCAAAAAGATATCAACTCTCATGTTTCTTTGATTTACTCAGCACTATCTTCCTCTCAGTACATTTAAGGTATTCAAACAAATCTTTGATTTTTCTAAAGTTAATCAAGAGTCACCGTGCCCTCTTTAGAACCGACACACCCTTTAAGTCTAACATAGACACCAAAACTAAACCACCATCATAATATAACCTTGTCCAGAGTCACCATTCTCTCTTTTACTGAATCGCACATTCTTCAGTACACGTAACACTGATAAATAAGTGTCACTTATCCTTAACTTACTGAACATTCGTCTTGTTTAACCTTTAACAGACAGACCATGTTAGAATAGCACACAATCGTACTCGCTGAACCTTACCCTGACAATAACATCAACTCACACATCCAGGGGAATAATATCATCTCTATAAAATCATCCACCAAAAAACTATGTCCATCAATCATTCTAAACAAAAAATGTTACAGATAAAATGCAAACTTTAAATCATCGATCGATTCTGCAAAGATAATAGTCTCAATTTTATATAAAAAAAAAAAAACCGAATTCCTCTGTATATACAAGAGGCCCATGGGCCACATCGCTCACCTGAGCACTAAGGGTAGGAAAAAGTAGAAAAATGGCTTTTTTATTGTAAAGTTTAAATCCAAAAGTTGTCCCATGACCAATCATGGATTTGCTATTTTTCAGAAAATGATTTTTAAGGAATTTTCCTATATATATCTTTTAAAACTTTGGTCGGCCATTTTAGCCCCGCCTTACCCCCGGGCGTCATGATTTGAACAAACTTGAATCTACACTACCAGAGCATGTGCTTCCATATAAATATGATGAATCATGGCTTTGTCATTCTTGAGAAGAAGATTTTTAAAGAATTTTCCTATATATGTCTATGTAAAACTTTGGTCGGCCATTTTGGTACCGCCCTACCTCTGGGGGTCATAATTTGAACAAACTTGAATCTACACTACTTGAGCATGCTTCCATATAAATATGATGAATTATGGCTAGTTGTCATTCTTGAGAAGAAGATTTTTAAAGAATTTTCCTATATATTTCTATGTAAAACTTTGGTCGGCCATTTTGGCCCCGCCCTACCCTAGGGGGTCATGATTTGAACAAATTTGAATCTACACTACCTGAGCATGCTTCCATATAAATATGATGAATTATGGCTTTGTCATTCTTGAGAAGAAGATTTTTAAAGAATTTTCCGATATATTTCTATGTAAAAATTTGGTTGGCCATTTTGGCCCCACCCTACCCCCGGGGGTAATGATTTGAACAAACTTGAATCTACACTACCTGAGGATGATTCCCCATAAGTTTCATCTTTCCAGGCACTGTGGTACTGGAGAAGAAGATTTTTAAAATATGCCACCAAATATTCATTAATTCCCAATTATCTCCCCTTGAATGAGGGCGTGGCCCTTCATTTGAACAAACCTGAATTCCCTTCACCCAAGGATACTTTGTGGCAAATTTGGTTGAAATTGGCCCAGCGGTTCTTGAGAAGGAGTCGAAAATGTGAAAAGTTTACAGACAGACCGACAGACAGACAGACGGACGCCGGACAAAATGTGATCAGAAAAGCTCACTTGAGCTTTCAGCTCAGGTGAGCTAATAATTACCATACATGAGTGCTAGCAGAATGCTTTAAGGAACTCTTGTGAATGTTAATTAGCCACAGTCTGTAGCAGTCCCTTCAAATATTAAAACTCTAGTAAATCTTCATAACATCTCACCCTGATCCGCTGTTACCAGTGGAGTAAGTATCTGACAAACTTTACTGTTTGATATCAGTCTGCTCTTATAACAGCTACTCATATGTCCACTCGGCATGATGCTGTCAGTGGAACATGATACCTATTAAGTTCATTGAGACTAGTTCTTATCCCTAGAACCTCCTTCACTACACTCGCCCTAAACAAATATATCATCCATTATATGCTACTGTCTGTGGAGTATTAATGTCACTCTTTTGATCGATATCAGCTCCTATAAGCTCCTTCACTTCACTGATATGTCCACCCTTACATGCTGCTATCAAGTGATATATTATACTCTTTTCTGATAGATATCAGCTCCGGCTTCTATTAGCTCCTTCACTATACTCATACGTCCACATTAATATCCTGTTGTCAATGGTGTTTCTGCCTTATCTTGTAGAATGTTACCTGCTCCCGCTTCTAGTAACATCTTCACTACACTCACATGTCCACTCTCACGTGCTGCTGTCAGTGGTGTTTTATACTTACCTTTAGGATTGATATCAGCCCCGGCTTCTATAAGCTCCTTCACTACACTCATATGTCCAACCTTACATGCTGCTGTCAGTGGAGTATAATACTTACCTTTAGGATTGATATCAGCTCCGGCTTCTATTAGCTCCTTCACTAAACTCATATGTCCACCATGACATGCTGCTGTCAGTGGTGTATTATACTTACCTTTAGGATTGATATCAGCTCCGGCTTCTATAAGCTCCTTCACTAAACTCATATGTCCAACCTTACATGCTGCTGTCAGTGGTGTATTATACTTACCTTTAGGATTGATATCAGCTCCGGCTTCTATTAGCTCCTTCACTAAACTCATATGTCCACCATGACATGCTGCTGTCAGTGGTGTATTATACTTACCTTTAGGATTGATATCAGCTCCGGCTTCTATAAGCTCCTTCACTAAACTCATATGTCCAACCTTACATGCTGCTGTCAGTGGTGTATTATACTTACCTTTAGGATTGATATCAGCTCCGGCTTCTATTAGCTCCTTCACTAAACTCATATGTCCACCATGACATGCTGCTGTCAGTGGTGTATTATACTTACCTTTAGGATTGATATCAGCTCCGGCTTCTATAAGCTCCTTCACTAAACTCATATGTCCAACCTTACATGCTGCTGTCAGTGGTGTATTATACTTACCTTTAGGATTGATATCAGCTCCGGCTTCTATTAGCTCCTTCACTAAACT
>PRKT01000450.1:148254-184298 GCA_003671525.1 Saccostrea glomerata | reverse complement strand
ACTCGTGAGGCAGATGCCAAAGCCACCAGGAATACAGTTTTCCAAGTCAAAAACTTCAAATCTATAGATTCAATGGGCTCAAACGGGTGTTTTGTCAAAGCCCATAATACAGAGGGCAAGTCCCAATTAGGTAACAAGGGCTTAATGGAAGGATTTGAATTAAAAATTCCCTTTATCAAGTCTGACAAACTTTTCTCAGAACTAACTGTACTCTTACTCCAACCCTTGTGGACTGTAGCAATTGCTGCCCTATAACCAGCAAGGGTGGATGCTCTGCATCCCTTTGTTTCATGCAAATTTACCAAGAAATTTGCCATGTCTTCTACAGAGGAAGAATATGGACTGACACATCGCTCACTACACCAGCTTTTGTAACTCGCAGTCTCGCATCATAAACTCTCTTGATTGATGATCTTCTGCTCTTTTCAATGTATTTCTGAGCTCGCGGAGAAAACATTCTCTCAGCTGTCTTATGCTGGATATTTTCCAAGCTACTAGTCTGAGATTTTCTGGGTCTGGATGAACCACTTGACCTCTTTTATGTGTCAGCATTCTTGCTATTACTGGTAACTCTCTTGGATGATCTATGAGAAGCTCCAGGAGTGATGGGTACCATGACCGACGTGGTGCAAATGGTGCTATTAGTATCAACGTGCACTGTTCCTGAGCTACTTTCTGTAGAACTAAGTGGAAATGGGGAGCAAAACACTTGAAGCTTCTTGTTTTCCGAAGTCGCAAACGGATCGATATTCGGTGGATTGAATCTCTGAAAAATATTCTTCACAATATTCTGATTCAGGCTCCACTCTGTCAGTCGAATGCCTAATCGACCTTTGGATAGACTGTCTGCTAGGATGTTTCTCTTTCCTGGTATGTGGGCTGCACTGAGGACAATATTGTGACTCTTCGCCCATTGAAAAATCTCCCAGGTCAGAAGACAGAGTAGAATTGATTTTGTGCCTCCCTCCTTGTTTATGTACGAGACAACTGTTGAGTTGTCGCACCTGAGTAGAACTCGCTTGCTCTTGATCTGGTGCAAAAACTGCATCAAGGCCAACTGAACAGCTTTCATTTCCAGCCAGTTGATATGGTGGGTCTGTTAGACATATTCCACTTCCCTGCAATTTGAAGTGTGTCTAAATGGGCTCCCCAACCCATCTCTGATGCATCTGTCCATAGAACTACTGGCTCCTCCTGGTAAAGAAGAACTCCTTTGAATATATTTGTTCTGCTGGTCCACCATTCTAGGTGAATGACCAAATCCTGACTGATGGGTATCAGGGCAAACAAACTGTCTTTGTGTGGTTGCCATAAAGACAGGAAATAAAATTGGATAGGCTGCATATGTAGGCGAGCTAATGGGATTAAATCTATACATGCTGTCATTAAACCCAGAAGTCTGAGAAACTTGTGTGCTTGCACCCATGTTGATCTCTGGAATTGTGCAATTTCTTGTAAGAGATTCTGAAATCTTTCTTCTGACGGGTACACTGCTCCCATTGTCAAACTGAAGTGAACCCCCAAATAGTCCAATTCCTGAGTTGGTATCAGTTGAGACTTTTGCCAGTTTACTAACAGGCCTAAGTTGCTGAGCAAGTTCAGTAGTATCTCCCTGTGATGCATGAGCAGTTGACGTTGTTGGCTCTTGATTAACCAATCGTCCAGGTACATGTATATGTGAATCTGTCGAGATCTCAAATACTGTCCTATTACATGTACAGCCATCAGCTTTGTGAAAACTCTGGGAGCTATTGCTAGTCCAAATGGCATTACTTTGAACTGGTAATGCTTTCCTTGAAAACAGAACCGAAGGAACAAAAGTAGTCCCATGAACAACCATGGATTTTTTTTTATCTTTGAGAAGATGATTTTTAAAGAATTTTCCTATATATTTCTATGTAAAACTTTGGTCTGCCATTTTGGCCCCGCCCTACCCCTGGGGGTCATGATTTGAACAAACTTGAATCTACACTACCTGAGGATGCTTCCATATAAATATGATGAACAAGAGGCCGATGGGCCACATTGCTCACCTGAGAAGCTTTGGCCATTCTGTTCTTTACCAGATTTCCCCCTTATAATACATATTTTGACCCCAACCTAACCCACTTATCATAATTAAACAAATTGAAATCAACAATACCCCAGTATGCTTCCAAATAAATTACAGCTTTGATTTTCAGATTTTTTCTATATATTTCTATGTAAAACATTGATTCCCCATTGTGGCCCCGCCCTACCCCCTGGGGTCATGATTTGAACAATATAGAATCTACACTACACCAGGATGCTTCCACATAAGTTTCAGCTTTTCTGGCCCAGTGGTTCTTGTGAGGAAGATTTTCAAAGATTTTTCCTATATATTTTTATATAAAACATTGATTCCCCATTGTGGCCCCGCCCTACCCCTGGGGTAATGATTTGAATAATTTAGAATCTACACTACCCCAGGATGCTTCCACATAAGTTTCAGCTTTTCTGGCCCAGTGGTTCTTGAGAAGAAGATTTTCAAAGATTTTCCCTATATATTTCTATGTAAACATTGATTCCCCATTGTGGCCCCGCCCTACCCCCTGGGGTCATGATTTGAACAATTAAGAATCTACACTACACCAGGATGCTTCCACAAAAGTTTCAGCTTTTCTGGCCCAATGGTTCTTGAGAGGAAGATTTTCAAAGATTTTCCCTATATATTTCTATGTAAAACTTTGATTCCCCATTGTGGCCCCACCTACCCCCTGGGGTCAAGATTTGAACAATTTAGAATCTATCTTATCCCAGGATGCTTCCACATTAGTTTCAACTTTACTGGCCCAGTGGTTCTTGAGAAGAAGATTTTTAATGACCCAACCCTATTTTTGTCTTTCCTTGATTATCTCCCCTTGCGAGGGGATATGTCCCTTCATTTTAACAATTTAAATTCCCCTTCACCCAAGGATGCTTTGTACCAAGTTTGGTCAAAATTGGCCCAGTGGTTCTTGAGAAGAAGTCGAAAATGTGAAAAGTTTACAGACGGACAGACAGACGGACGGACAGACGGACGACGGACAAAATGTGATCAGAAAAGCTCACTTGAGCCTTCGGCTCAGGTGAGCTAAAAACTTTCCCCCAAACAGTTTTGGGCCAATTGCAGACTGACGCAGTAATTTATTCTCAGTTGCTTTTTTCTTGAAGGCCATGTCTTTAAGATAAAGACCTCTTCTCATAGTAACAGAGTTTTACATCACTCTGGCAGTCACATCTGCCATTGACTGGAATAGCTGTGATAGAGCCTGGACAGTCTCTTGTCTGTCTTCATCAGACACTGCTCTGTCCAAGTATGTAGTAATCAATGAGCCATAAGAAATCTGTCTAAGCAAGAGTCTAGAACTCATATCTAATCTTCTTATCTCATTGTTTGTAGACTCAAATGTCTTGTTGTTAAACTTGTAAGGCATAGCACTCTTTTGGCTTCTTGACTCAGCAGAACTCATGATGCCTTCTTCAATGTTCTCATCTAACTGTGGGGAAGTACAAAACTTTTTAAAGTGATCCTCCTCCACAACATATTTTTGGTCGTCATGTGAACAAAAACATCTAAATCTTTCCTTTGTCCTGCCATTCCTTATACACCTCTTCTAATATGTGTACAATTGAGTCTTCCAAAGGCAGACCACCTTGTTTAGCCTCCCTAGGCATTAACAGATGCTCGGCAACATAAGACTTGTACTCTGTCTCTCCTGCTTTTTCCTTTATAGGAATGTTTAAATCTGTTGCCACTCGAGATACAAAGCATTTCCAGTCAACTTTCGAGGTACATGGAGCAGAATAAGTTGATTGACCAGTCTCAGAGCGATTTTCTACATCATCAAACTCATTTGATGACTCTGTAATGCGAACAACATCTCTTTCATCCTCAGACTCTTCGGAAGAATCCGAAACTCTATCTGACAATCGTTGGAACTTGTCGAATCTCTTGTGCTAAGTGTCAGGTTTGCTTCTGGTCTTAGGTACCTCAGAAGGCACTTGTTTTGACAATAATTCAGATACTCTTTTATCTATAATTTCCTGCATATTCCCATCATCCATGGGGGAAACATGAAGGGCATTTGCCCTTGTGATGCCACTGCTGTGTGATCCATATTAAATGGAGGGAAAATTCAACAGGATTTGCAATATTCTGGCTTGATTGGTCATAGGAATGACCTGGCCTAGGTTGAGGGCTCTCGTGTTCCGAGGACGGAACAGCCGAACAGTGGTCCAATAAGTCATAGGAATGACTGACCATAACAGGTTTCTTGCTTGCCATAGGAATTTGTTCTGAGGAAAGAACATCCCGAATTTCCACAGCAGGCTCAGCTGCTTGATGACGCAAAATATTCTTCTGAGAGGTATCCCCCGACAGAGCGAATTTCTTACCTTTAGAAGCCTCAGAGTGTGACACCGTCTTCGACTGTGTCGCTGTCTTTCTTTCCTCGGGGGCTTTGGAAACTGTGGCAGGTTTCTTGCTCTTTTGTTTATGCTTTTCTATCATGCGCGTGACCGCAGTTCGTTTGTCTTTTGACCAACCTTTACATATCCTACAAGGACTAGCATCTGAACATAAACGATGCCGATAACATTCTTCATGATCGTCAATGCAAGACATCTCTTTGTGGCACCGCTTGCATTCCTTGTAAGACTCGTCTGCCATGCTTTCCAATTACGTACTACACGTGGTCGGTACTGGCCTAAGAGATCCACGGTAAAATAAACAATAAACACAAACCAAACCGCGGCTAAAAAGAACAACAGCGATTAAAAACTTTGGAAATACAAGTTAAACAAATTATTTGAACGATATATGCAAAGTAGTAGGTAAATGCCTGCAAAAAATTTCACCGGAGAAAACCCACGTGAAACCAAAATGGCTGCCCGAACATAAACTGAGGTAGGCCTACCCGGATGTTGGGTATTAGAGAGTGGGTTAAGGGAAGATAACTCGTTCTTAAAATAATTCGGGCATAGTAGTAGGAGTCCGTGACATATTGCTAATTGTTCAATGCAGGTAAGTATAGATACTGAAATAAACTAAACGTTTTACACATGAAAAATAAGCAGATGTCTAACAAAGTATGGTGTACATGCTTGTGGTTATAAGAAAGATAAGTTTGCAGGATTGAATTTGAGAAGTGCTGCAATTTATAGATTTCTGTAGAAATTTAGAAGTTGCTAGATTTGAAAATCAATTATGATTTAACCATAGATTACATTGTCACCTAAATTTCAAAACTTTCTAATTTTAATTGATAAAGCCGATTTACATGTTGAAAGTATCCATTTTTCATTTACCCCTGCTTTCACCTAAATTATATCTTTAAAGAAATTTTCGATCTGAATTATGATATACATTTTTAAAATGTTAACTTATTGTGAATCCATTGCTGTATAATTCATAACATGAATAAAATAATCGGATTCCTGAAAGTTAAACTTTAAAATCTTAAATACACTCCTTGTTCAGTTTATAAGTGCTTGATATTGAAACTTCTAATAAGAACAAGATTGTAAAAAGGTAAATTAGGATCGATACATTTTTATAAACAAGAGGCCCATGGGCCACATCGCTCACCTGAGAAGCTTTGACAATTCTGTAATTTACTAGATTTACCCCCTTGTAATACATATTGTGACCCCACCCTACCCCACTGATCATAATTTAGACAATTTGAAATCTACACTACCCCAGGATGCTTTCATATAAGTTTCAGCTTTTCTGGCCCAGTCGTTATTAAGAAGAAGATTTAAAACTTTTTCCTATATATTTCTATGTAAAACTTTAATTCCCCATTGTGTCCCCGCCCAATCCCCAGGGGTCATGATTTGAATAATTTAGAATCTACAATACCCAAGGATGTTCCCACATACTAAAACAACATATTGTATGTACATTCTTGTTTATATTCCCATGGTGGCAATGGAATTGACAAATTATATTAAAATGATTCAGAATTTTAATCTAAAACTTAATTTCAAACGTTTTAGTATCAATACACCTTGAAGGACTTTCTGAAATACATAAGGCCTGAAAAAAAATATGTTTGTTTCCTGTAACCCGACCGACCCATTCAAATTATCCCCGGGTGGATTTTTTTTTCTGACAAATGGCAAAACTTTGTTTGATCAATCAGCTGATTCCATTAATTAAATTTAAAAAATAGCTTGTAGCTTAATTTGAGACATGAAATATGTCAATCTAGTTTACAATTACCTTAAATCCTTAAATATAAAGAGTAATCATTATTGTAACAACAGTTTCCCCCTACAAGTTTCTGAAGTTAGTTTTCTGCCGCTTGGCAGCCATTATGGATGCCATGTTGGGTGTCCACTGTAAATATAGCACCTGGTATTTTCAGTCCGGGGATGCTTCACCATTCATAAGCAAAAAAAAAAAAAAAAAAAAAATTTTAGACCTACCGACCCTTGAATTTTTGGGAATGTTACAGGAAACAAACTTATTTTTTTTAAGCCTAATAAGAAGAATTCATATATTCCTTTCCTTCAGAATTGTGCAAGAGATAAGAAATTTTAAATGCTACCTTTTTGCTCCTGTATATTGATTGATTGGTTGTATATTGTTTAACGTCCCTCTCAAGAATTTTTCAATCATATGGACACGTCACAGTACGCCAGTAAAGGGCTTCAAATTTAGACCTTTATTTAGTCTTTATCATCCAGACGTTTGCGTTTACCTACACAAACAGTTTGTGGAGGTAAACGCATATGTCTGGATGATAAAGACTAAACCTATACTGGGCACCTAGGGCCATTGAGCAGTGAGTGTTCTTTACGTTCTTAAGGTCATACGGAAAGACCCGTGACTTTCACTTTTAGTGCTGATTTGGCGAAGGAACAGTCACTACCTTTGTCTACGTCTCAGGTATGACGCGGCGCCGCGAACGAGAATCGAACCCGGGCGAACGCTCTACCACAAGGCTACCGTGACCGGTGCTCTTGTCTATGTAAATTTGTAAAAGAATTATTTTTTGCTCTTGCATTTGTAAATTTGTTAAATTTTTTTTTCTTGATAATTAATGTTATTTGTCTCAGTCGCCTGCATGGCACACTTCTTAGAGCGTCTGCTCCTGAGTCGCAGCGTAAGAAGCTGATCCTTATGTCTCGGTTTCAAATCCACTACAGGACATAGGGACTGTCCTTTCAATAAGACCATATAAACAGAGGTCCCGTGTCGCAGTACGTATTGGCATGAAACAGATCCCTCCCTGCTCAAGGGACCTTAGTGCCAAGTATAGGTTTAAATTTGCAACCCTCCACAGACAAATGATAGTGTCTCCAAATGAGTGAAGAATTCTTGAGAGAGACATTAAACAACAAACAAATATTATTTGTCGCTGGTTTGAAAAGTTTAAATATAAAAAAAAAAAATGTTCCCAAAAATATGAAATTTTAATCAATTATGAAAATTCACGAAAAAAGAATGTTGCTGCAAGAAGGATATGGAGATAACGAACAGTATTCAATCTTAAAGTCCATAAAAAAATACAAATTAAGAGGAGAGCAAACATCAGCTCAAACTAGAGGTGGGATCAGATCAGAGGTGGGATAAAATTTATTTTTTTAGCTCACCTGAGCCGAAGGCTCAAGTGAGCTTTTCTGATCTGTAAGTTGACTATAAGTGCCGAGTTTAGGTCTTAATTTTAAGTCCTTCACCGGCATCTGTGACGTCTCCATATGAGTGAAAAATTCTCAAGAGGGACGTTAAACAATATACAATCAATCAGTCATATTAAATTTGTTTGTTACTTTAATTTACGATTTTTTTTTCTTTGTTACAACATTTGTTCTGTTTAGAAAAATGTAGTCGCATTTTGTAGAAACTTTTTCTAGCTTTGTTTTAAATTTTGATCATTTAATTTGTTTGTTAGATTTTTTTCTTTGTTACAACATTTGTTCTTTTTTAGTAAAATGTAGGCGCATTTTGTATAAAAAAAAAATGGGTAAAATGATAATAGTTTTTTTCTAGCTTAGTTTTCAATTTTGATTATTTAATTTGTTATTTTGATTTACGATTTATGATGAATGCTAAGCTTGAATTCTGATGTCAAAATTATTTTGTCGTAAACCCGAAACTTTATATAGCGAGTCTCACATTCACAACAGGTGTATTTTAAACACATTAGTGTATTGTTGAACTAATGTTTGTAAGTTTTTTTTTTCTTTGTTACAACATTTGTTCTTTTTAAGTAAAATGTAGTCGCATGTTTTAGAAAAAAATTCATGCTTTGTTTTAAATTTTGATTAATTTAATTTGTTTGTTATTTTAATTTATGATTTTTTTCTTTGTTACAACATTTGTTCTTTTTAGTAAAATGTAGTCCCATTTTGTAGAAACATTTTTCTTGCTTTGTTTTAAATTTTGATTATTTAATTTGTTTGTTATATTGATTTACGATTTAAAATAAATGTTAGGCTTGAATTCTGATGTCAAAATTATTTTGTCGTTAACCCGAAACTTAAGAATAAAAAATTCTTAGGTCAAATATTGAATAGTGAAAATGAAAAATCAAAGAATATGAGTAGTTTTAATAAAACAATTATTTCAAATACTTTCTTTTGTATAACATGATTTGATGTTTGATGACTAGTAATCAAATTCAATAAATTTGTTTTATATATTTAATCATTTTTATTGACTTATCGACATTTTCCTTTGTATTTTCGGATAACAACCGATAAAAAAAAATTGAAATTGTATCATAATAGGCAAGTGTCATTTTGTGTTAATGCACATAAGAAAGTGCCCCGGCAAAACTATTTTAATAGTCTTTCACAAAACTTGATGAATTGTATTCATCAATATTTCCTGAGCATTGACTTTGAAAAGTTCGTTATTGAGCAGTGCTTTGAAAGTAAAATTGATTATTAACTGAATGAAAGACATGCTGTAATTTATGGCAGACACAATTGGAATTTTTCGAACGCAAATACACCTTGCGCTCAAGAGCGCTAATGCGCTCCTCCAAATCATCGAACCTGTCGTGATCAAACGACTTCCACGGAATAGTGTTCTAAATAATAATAACACATGTGAGAGTTTGTTTGCAGTTTTAAACGTATATCTTTATTGTTCTGCACAGATGCGTCAATAATATTATTTTGGGGTAGTGACAACTTGTATACTGAGTGTATAAAGGTTGATAATATTTTATGTATTGTGTCACGGGACCTCGGTTTATACGGTCTCATCTGAAGGACCGGTCTCCACGTGCCACAATGGGATTCAAACCCGCGTCGTAAGAATTGACTCCTTAGAGACAGACAAACTTTAACAAGGAAGGGACTTATAAATTAATTGTTATTATAACTCCCAATACACCCTAAATCAGTGTAATTAAACACTCGCGAGTATCTTCTCTTCAAACTGTGTCCTAAATGATTGGCTTCGATAATGACCAGTCTTCATGAAAATGTGTTGATGAGATTTAGTATATAGCAATATTGAGTTTAAAGTTTGACTAAATCTGGTAAAAGTTTAAAAAACAGTGTTAATCTCAGCAGGATTTCTAACGTGTACTCACTCCCTACATGTAATGATACATTTGTATAGGGGTAGTCCACTTGATTCGCGTGCTTAATTAAATGGATCACGCAATTCTTAACTAAGATTGAATATGTACATGGAGTGAATTTGCATAGAAGGACGTGTATTTCTGACAATTATGTCTAGGTGAAAAACAAGATACTGGAATAAACCATAATAAATTTGCTACCTAAGTAGATATTGCTCGAAAACATGTATCGCCTCACCCATTTGTATATTATGTACTCAAAGATAGATAACTATTGACATTCGTTGTCGACTAGAGTTAGGTATCTTTTTACAGAGTTGTGAAACCGTCTATATGGATATAGCGAACGAGTTGTTAATCCATGATAGAAAACTCATGATATTTTCAGTGTTTATACGCTGTTGAGTGTTGATTGGAGTTGTGTTCGAATGAGTATGCATTGTGTTAGTTGCGTGCTATATAGGCCAATATAGCTAAAAAAAATATTTTCAATATATTTGTTTATCAAGAGAAGTACTGTGATTGAATATACCATCTATTTTGACTACGATTACTATTCTGAGTTATCTTTTAATAAATATAAGATGTTATATCAAAATACACTTATTTATATAGAAAAAAAAATGACTCACACATTTACGTATTCTCTTTAAAAATAATAATAATAAAAAAATAATAATAATAAAAACAGTATTAACTTGTTTAAATTATATTTATATTTTTAACAGATTCCAAAATATTTCTCGAACATTTATTTTAATAACGTGTTACAATTAAAAGTTAAAACTTTATAAATTTTAAATGAATTAATAAAAGACTCACAAGGACTTTCTTTTACATTAAAGGGTCTTAAATTGATTGCAATTAATTTTCTATTAATTACCTCTGGTATTACTTGTATATTAACCTCTTATGATTCTAGCAATGCGGTATGACAACATCTTTAAATCCATTAATAAAGCCCCAGGGTAAAGTACTCACGATGGTAAAGAATATTAAATTGTCACAGTGTTAACGTGATGTCCATGGGTGATAGAGATATAAATCTGTAAATTGCACAATTTTTTTTATGATATTGAAGCAAGAACCCAGGATAACGGCTTTCATAACATGTATGTTCGCCGACTTAATTTTTTCTTTTTTAAAAAAATTGGAACTTTTCGTTAACTTTCTGAAAAGAAATATCCTTTGAAGTATTGATATAAACAAATACACCTAAACCATTGTACATAATTTACATCGGAAAAAATAAAACACTTCCTTAAGCATCTTAACTGGTTTACCCATTTTTTTAAAAATAATTTTTTTAGAAGGATAGGAGGATAGAAGGATAAAGAAATGGTTGTAAAATTTCTAGTGTCATACGCACGGCGATTCCGTGCGACGGGGCCACCGAAGGCGGTGATCTGTACATTTCATGCATGCGTGCGGCGGTGGCGGAATCGGTCGGCAATTGCAATCAATTTTTAAATCACCACCTGCGGCGTCGGCGGCGGCGCCACCGATTGCATGCAGCGGTGCCACCACAGGCGGTGATCTTTGTGAGGCGGCGGTGAAATCGGTCTTTAATAGTGTGCGGCGGCGCCGCTGCCAGCAATCGGCGGCGGCGCCACAGGTAATGGTTTTCTTTTGATATTTCTATATGTCTTGTCTGCGTGTGACGGCGGTGAAATCGGTTGGTAACTGTCTGCGGAGGCGCCGTTATTGTCTGATCTATATTTCTTGTCTGCGGCGGCGGCGCCGCGTGATCTTTGTGGGGCGGCGGTGAATTTAGTCGGTAATAGTGTGTGGCGGCGCCGCCCCGAAAAGATCACACGGCGCCGCCGCCGCAGACAAGAAATATAGATCAGACAAAAACGGCGCCGCCGAAGACAGTTACCAACCGATTTCACCGCCGTTACACTTAAGGTAGAACCTATGTTGGAGAAGTCTTTGTCACGAGATTTTCAAACTTTTCATAATTATAAATTAGCACTTGGTTATCAATCAGTTAAAAGCATATGACATGTTTCCTTGTTATTAAATGTAGTGCAACCAGTTAAACATGGAATGATAAATACATATTGCGACTTCACAATTTCAGTCATTTTAGAGGTACTTGTCATGCAAAGAAGACAAAAATATCCCAAAATTACTTCTTTAAACATCTTTGTTCTTATTGTTTATTGATTGAAAAGTATTAAACAATATTTCTCGAGAAGAAATTCTTTTTTATTTAATTGACATAAAAGATAAGTCCATATTTTCAAAACTATAGGCAAATGAACTATATTTATTTTCAGTCAATTTTCCACCCTATATTTGTAAATATTTTTCAGAAGTCTTTGTCACAATGTTTTCAATCTTTAATATGATAAAGAACATACCCAAATGATTACAAAAAGTGATTAAAATATATACATTTCCCCTCTAACTAATGAGAGATAGGTTATTCACAGATGCTAATATTCTTGAACTTTTTGCACTTACACGGATTTTATTATTAAATGACTGTTTTGGGCTACGTTCAGATTAAAAATGTTAATAAAAAATGTACTTTTAATTTAAAAGATCATATTTAATAGAGAAATTGTAATAAAACTCCAAGAATATGAATAAGTAACAAATAATTATGAAAAAGGAATGCACATCATTTCATGATAGATATCACAAAATACAAAATGTACACACAATCTA
This sequence comes from Saccostrea glomerata, assembly GCA_003671525.1. NCBI lineage: Eukaryota > Metazoa > Mollusca > Bivalvia > Ostreida > Ostreidae > Saccostrea > Saccostrea glomerata. The sequence continues at coordinate 172,074 of PRKT01000450.1, read as the reverse complement.
CAACATGTACATCTTTGACTTAGACACATTTCATCAAGATATACACTATTTAGTTGGCAACTGATTATTTTTTTTAGGATTTTTCCATTCCTTCAAAATAGTACATACCATTTACATTATTACAGTAAGTTGTATACATGGCAATTTCATCACACAAGATATTCTTGGATTTATCAATTTAATTAAGGTCAAGATCTATTAAATGAAAGGTGCCTAAAGGTTTCTCTAATTTATGAAATATATATTCATTAAGCATTATATTTAAATATATATATAAATCGAATTAAGATTATTTCGGCATGATTTTAAATTGAATTCTGTGAATTTCAAAATGCAGTATTTCCTACCATTTATATACTGAGGCTGTAAAGTACGGGAAATGACAATGAATTAATTATGACGTCATAATGGATCTAGCACAGGCTAAACACATTCACTAGTTATGATGTCATACGACGTAGGTTCTACGTTAAGAACTGCGTGATCCATTTAATTAAGCACGCGAATCAAGTGGACTACCCCTATACAAATGTCTCATTACATGTAGGGAGTGAGTACACGTTAGAAATCCTGCTGAGATTAACACTATTTTTAAAACTTTTACCAGATTTAGTCAAACTTTAAACTCAATATTGTTATATACTAAATCTCATCAACACATTTTCATGAAGACTGGTCATTATCGAAGCCAATCATTAGGGACACAGTTTGAAGAGAAGATCCTCGCGAGTGTTTAATTACACTGATTTAGGGTGTATTGGGAGTTATAATAACGATTAATTTATAAGTCCTTTCCTTGTTAAAGTTTGTCTGTCTCTTAGGAGTCAATTCTTACGACGCGGGTTTGAATCCCATTGTGGCACGTGGAGACCGGTCCTTCAGATGAGACCGTATAAACCGAGGTCCCGTGACACAATACATAAAATATTATCAACCTTTATACACTCAGTATACAAGTTTTCACTACCCCAAAATAATATTACTGACGCATTTGTGCAGAACAATAAAGATATACGTTTAAATCTGCAAAGAACAAACTCTCACATGTTTTAATTTATTTTTTAGAACACTATTCCGTGGAAGTCGTTTGATCACGACAGATTCGATAATTTGGAGGGGCGCATTAGCGCTCTTGAGCGCAAAGTGTATTTGCGTTCGAAAAATTCCAAATGTGTCTGTCATAAATAACAGCATGTCTTTCATTCAGTTAACAATCAATTTTACTTTCAAAGCATAGCTCAATAACGAACTTTTCAAAGTTAATGCTCAGGAAATATTGATGAATACAATTCATCGAGTTTTGTGAAAGACTGTTAAAATAGTTTGATCTGGGCACTTTTTTATGTGCATTAACACAAAATGACACTTGCTATTATGATACAATTTCAATTTTTTTTTATCGGTTGTTATCCGAAAATACAAAGAAAAATGTCGATAAGTCAATAAAAATGATTCAATATGTAAAACAAATTTATTGAATTTGATAACTAGTCATCAAACTTCAAATCATGTTATACAAAAGAAAGTATTTGAAATAATTGTTTTATTAAAACTACTCATATTCTTTGATTTTTCATTTTCACTATTCAATATTTGACCTAAGAATTTTTTGTTCTTAAGTTTCGGGTTAACTACAAAATAATTTTGACATCAGAATTCAAGCCTAACATTCATCTTAAATCGTAAATCAATATAACAAACAAATTAAATAATCAAAATTTAAAACAAAGCTAGAAAAATGTTTCTACAAAATGGGACTATATTTTACTAAAAAGAACAAATGTTGTAACAAAGAAAAAATCATAAATTAAAATAACAAGCAAATTAAATTAATCAAAATTTAAAACAAAGCATGAATTTTTTTTCTAAAACATGCGACTACATTTTACTTAAAAAGAACAAATGTTGTAACAAAGAAAAAAAACTTACAAAAATTAGTTTAACAATACACTAATGTGTTTAAAATACACCTGTTGTGAATGTGAGACTCGCTATATAAAGTTTCGGGTTTACGACAAAATAATTTTGACATCAGAATTCAAGCTTAGCATTCATCATAAATCGTAAATCAAAATAACAAATTAAATAATCAAAATTGAAAACTAAGCTAGAAAAAAACTATTATCATTTTACCCATTTTTTTAATACAAAATGCGTCTACATTTTACTAAAAAAAGAACAAATGTTGTAACTAAGAAAAAACATATAACAAACAAATTAAATGATCAAAATTTAAAACAAAGCTAGAAAAAGTTTCTACAAAATGCGACTACATTTTACTAAAAAGAACAAATGTTGTAACAAAGGAAAAAAAATCGTAAATTAAAATAACAAACAAATTAAAAAATTAAAACAAAGCATGAATTTTTTTTTCTAAAACATGCGACTACATTTTACTTAAAAAACAAAATGTTGAAACCAAAAAAAAAAAAAACTTACAAACATTAGTTCAACAATACACTAATGTGTTTAAAATACACCTGTTGTGAATGTGAGACTCGCTATATAAAGTTTCGGGTTTAGGACAAAATAAATTTGACATCAGAATTCAACCTTAACATTCATCATAAATCGTAAATCAAAATAACAAACAAATTACATAATCAAAATTGAAAACAAAGCTAGAAAAAAACTATTATCATTTTATCCATTTTTTTCCTTTTTTAAAAAACGACAACATTTTACTAAAAAAGAACAAATGTTGTAACCAAGAAAAAAATCTAACAATCATTGGTTCAATAATACATTAATGTGTTTAAAATACATCTGTTGTGAATGTGAGACCTAAATTTCCTTCATGTTAAAGTATACTAGTCTGATTAAAAAAGTCTTCGGTGTAGACTTATGGTCTATATCTTGCAGGACGACGCATGTCCTCTCGTGGTCGAAGATAATATACATGTATATTAGGCTCCGTTCTTCTTTCTCTTTGTTCTTCCTTGTTGAGTCTTTCGTTAAACACATAATTATTTAATTCCAAAATCAAGGATTCTATACACTTAAACCAACACACAAAGGTTGAAACCATGATAATTATTCCTGTCAGCATCCAAACTGTTGAAATAAAAAAAACCTTATTCTCTCTTATATTTCTCTTAAGAAATGTCATCGTACACAGCTTTGGGTAAACTGTCCATGTGAATGATGTCGGTACGATTCATAGTACGTCTTCGACGACGACGACTTAAGTAGCATACAGTTGCAATTATGATTAGTGTCACAGCGATGATGGTTATGAAGGTCAGTGTAATTATTTTCAAGTGAATCTCTACAATTTAAATGTTATAAAATGCGTAGTATTTAATTTAAAGGTACACGTATATATCATTTGAGTACACACTTTAATTTGGAAGGGGGGGGGCGGTAGCCATACATATACATACCTTAAGATGTCTTTTGAAAATTCTGCGGGGTCGGCTGAACAGAGCTTGGGTGTGTTTTCTTAAAAAGTGGCAGATTCAGCAGTGTCAGGTGGAAATGTTGTGGTATAATGTTGAAAAGTTGTAGCCTGAAATACAAATCGAGATATTTACAGTTATGTACTTTTTAAATTCTCGTGATTATTTACAATATTAAGTGTGTTGGGTGTGCGTGTGTGAAGTTTTTGTTTGTTTGTTTGATTGTTTTGGTCGAATTTACGTTCAAATGTTTTTTTTACCGTTTTTTCTTTGTTTTTTATTGTATTTATTGTATAATTATTTACATAGTATTTATTGTATAATTATTTACATACCTTAGGGCATGCAACTCCATTTCGTCTTACTTTTGCAAATGGAAATAAATCATGAATCTCTTGGCATGATAGTTGGGATGATGTGATCTCAAAAAGCTGCAAGTTTGGGAACTCCTCATCACTAATCATTAAATTTTCAACTCTTCCAAGTACAAGTCTCTGTATATTGTCATGAATAACATTTGTTTTTACGTCTTTTAAGTTAACTCCTATACAGTTAATAAAGCCAGGTTTTACAACACAACTCCGTGGAAAAAAGGGTTTAAATGCATTTACGACGACTAAAGTAAGGCGGAAAATCATCTGAAATATTAACGCCATGATCAGAATAAAAAATACAGATGATAATATAACAACTTGATCCATCAACAAAAGTTTTTTCAAATGAGGTGTAGGAAGAGTCCTTGCAGTGGTTGTGTAATAGTTAAGGGTTTGGAAGCGTGAGAACGTAGAGGAAACTGTCATTCTGGACATGTAACAAGATTGGGTGTATTCAGAAACGCCGAACTTGCCATCAGTATTGCATAACCCTTGAGATGGCTAGCTAAAAGCGGAAGATCTGTTAGACAGGTAATATAATTGAACATTGGTACCACTTTGCGCTCTTTCTTCATAATAGGTGGTAAATACTTTTCATGATGCTTCGCTACAGTACAATGATGCCTGGATTATTTTGAAATAATCCACTTCTTATTAATTATATTTTAAGATGTTCTGTATACCTTTTCTAAATACTAGTATAGCAGACAGTAGGCTTGTAATAATTTTAGATATAGCTTTTCCTTAACACAGTAGGTTTCTTTGGAGACACTAAGGTATAGATTTCATGGGCTACTATTTATGCATGAAAATGTAGCATCTAAAAGCGGATCACCTGTTAATTTCTCTCATTTACTCACTGGATGCTTTACCTACTGCAAGTCTACTTGAATTTATGGAATATTCTTTGAAAAAAAATGGCCTGATATATGAATAGCAATGATCTGGTCATTTGTTCATGTGACACAATGCAAGTTTTGGGGAGGGGAAGATTACCTCGCCATTGAATAAAATGCCCAAATATTATTTCGACCAAAGACCTAAAAGACTTCACTACATGTGAATATAACTTTTCTCATAAAATTAATAGAGGTGAAGGTGCGGAACATTACCGTTACTGTAAGGATAAGAAAAGACGCGACGGTTGGCTAGAAAGGGACAATTTAATGGGAAAAAAAGGGTGACACCTCCCTCTCTATATAAAGACCCCGTAATAGAGGGAGAGAATTGGGATGAGGAATTGGATCCATTTCTGTCAAATTAATGTGCTCCAATGCAAGAAAAAGTGAAACAATGTGAATTTGCAAAGAAGGGTGACACTTCTCTCCCTCAATATAAAGATCTCCAAATAGAGGGAGGAAATTGGGACGAAGAAATAAAGTCATTTAATGAAAATTGAAAAAAAAAACAATATTCATGTTTTCATTGTGGATTATTCTTATATTTTTAAATCTGTTCATGTATGTATTTAAAAATATCTATTCTCAATGCAATTCTGCATTTTATTGTTTGTTTTAATTTGATACTTCTGATTTTATCTATACAATAGAATTAAGAATATATACCGTTTTCTTTTTTTCTTTGGTTTTTAATGAAGCAAGTAAACAGTTCTTAACCTCAGACATGAATGATTATATAGATCCATTCAAGATACACATTGGTTTATTTAATCACTATACCCAATATCTGTCGTTCGGTGTGTTAGAAAATTTGTACATCAGTCCTTTCTGAGAACATCAAAGATACCTTGAAACACATTCAAAGCTACATAATGAAAATTGTTGCATTAAAAGATTTAATTTTCAAGCTTCATTTTGAGACTTTTTGAATTAAATTATAAATTAAAGAGTTGTCCTTCATGGCTGAGGAACAGAGTCCCTTAACTACTACATGTATATATAATGAAAAATCGATACTTCGATATGTCACCATGAGTTATCACGCTTTGCCCGCTGAATATAGTTATTTTTTTAACACTGTAAAAAGTAAAATTTATCTTTTGACAACATCACTGTGCCATACATGTCGTTCAGCTTGTGTTAGAAAATTTGTCCGTCTATATTGTGTCAGTGAAACCTTTTGATTGGTTTCAAACAAAAGATACAGAATAAAATACCATGTAGTTTGATTTTTGTTTTCCTTTACAATTTTTATTAGTTAGAAATGTGTCTATGGACTAACGGTGATATGTCCCGCTAAGAATGAAATACGATATAAAATAAAATATTGAAATCGACGTGTAAAATGCTGCCCACATCAGGCTTTTAATAAGTCAAATGCACAGCGGGGATCTCCACCACAGTGTTCATCCGTCTTTCCAGTTGAATATTTTAATTTTTTGGTTTGTGAGAACTCTTTTAGGGTTCATAGAGCTTCTTCGTGTATTTGGCCGTATTTGTTATGTATGAAAATAGTGACCCATTTTACTGTTGTAAATCTGCAAGGTCGACCTGAGTTTGATCAGCGCGATTTGTTCGCTGAAACCGAGATGTGTCTCTTCGTTATGACCCCCCCCCTTTTTTTTCCAGATTTAGCTTTATAAATGAAACATTTAAAATCAAATGCATTAACTACTGTATATATCATGAAAAAATCGATACTTCAATTTATTACATATACACAGATATGTCACCAGGAGTTATCAAGCTTAACTCACTGAATTTTTTCATCAAACACAATTACAAATGTTCCGGTGGACTACCGCTGATAATGAAATGTTACCATTAACAATGAAATACATGCAAGTTAAAAATGTTGGAGAAAAAATGTGAGCAGTGATTATCGATCTTTATTGAAACTATTCACATAAATCACATTTCATAACAACTTATTAAGCTTCTTTTTTATTATATTTTTTAGGACCTGGTAGATGAAGAAGAAAAGAAAAAAAAATTAATTTTGAAATAAAGAACAGAAAAATTATCCTAACTATTTTTTTTTCTTGGAAAATATAGAGAATTGTTTTCTGAAAATTACGAAATGATCAATGTGAACAATTTCTAAATTAAGTCTGCTACAGTTATGAACGCGAAGTTCACAACTTTGAGGAAAACTTAAGGACATAAAATCAAAACCGCTTGTAAATACATCTGGTCTTTCCACTTTCAATTGTTGCTTTGTGAGAACTTGCTTAGGGTTCACTGAGCTTCTTTGTGTATTTGACCGTATTTGTTAATCGAACTAACGGTGATTTGCCCCGCTAATAGTGAAATACGATATAAAATCAATTATTGAAATCGACGTGTGAAATGTCCACATCGGGCTTTTGATAAGCCATACGCACAGCACGGATCTCCGCAACGTTTTCAACACTGTAATATCAGTCTAGATCTATCTGACGTGTTCTATTCACACCATTGTTAAAACTTATGCTTATGGCTTTTAGAAGTACATATTTTAACATTGTTCATGGGTATTTTTCTCTAATTATGAACGAATGTCAACGAATGTCAAGAGTCATCTTTCTTTGATTACATAATATACAAATGGGTAAGGCGATACATGTTTTCGTGCAATATCTACTTCGGTAGCAAATTTATTATAGTTTATTCCAGTATCTTTCTTTCTCCTAGACATCAGCTGGAAACCAGTCCCAGAAGGAGCTGGGAGGGTACTTCTCCTTGAAACATGTCGTCGGCACTAAAACTGTTTTCCCCTTCGGCGATTGAGGCAATCTTGAGAGACGAGTTCATAAAGGGTTTATTTACTATTCAAACAAACACAAAGTATACATACTCTCATTGAGACAAACTAATTAAATCAACTATTTAGTCTTAAATTTATATTTCATACACTGGTCGATACTTCATTACAAAAAAACCCACCTGCGGTGTGATCCGCCCCTTTTCCCCTCATTAATTTTGGTGACTCATTTGCCTTGGGTATGTCCTCTGACGTCAGCGATGTGCAAATTTGATGTGCAAATTTGATGAGGGCGCGTATATTAGCTCACACTATACTACTGCCATGTAATATTTATTTGACACATCCGATTCCAATGAGTTATACCTCGTTATGCTCTCCAATGCATGGCCTTTCCACTTCTTGACTCTATAAAATCCAGAAGTTTGGTTTCCGAAAAGACGATAAATCTCTTTTATTTTAATAATTTCTCAACATGAATCTGTAGTGCGTAAAGCTACAAATACACATGGACCAGATTCAATCATTTGATTTATTCGGTTTCTTTGAAATATAGAACTTTTATGTACAGTTTATACTGATAAATGCAACGGCCAAAACAATATATTTTTTTTTATTAATGGAATACATGTATATGTTTAATGTGGCACATTGTGACGGGGCAGCAGGACAAATCAGTTTATGATACAAGTTCAAACACTTGCTGGAGACTAATTCATTGATCAGACTGAAACAATTGTGGAACAGTTTTCACTCGGCTCTCGGGTACCCCGCATGACAGCGGCTGGAATGAAAGACTTTCATACATCTCTAAGGGGAATTCAAATGTACTCAACTGATTACAAAATACAAAGCCTGGTATTTTGTATGTAGAGGAATGAGGTTCAAAAGCAGAAGTAAAGATCAGCGTATTAGAAGACGAGCAGATTTACCCAGGATTGACCAGTTTGTTTACAGACCAATGATCTAATTAACGCCCGCAAACATTTATCTGGTCACAATTTCTCATCGGACCTGTTAATCGCTTGAATAACGTATAATGATACCAAGCTTTGTTTTGTATATTGATTTTCTGTTTCTTTGTTATCATGATTATTTTGTTAGTCCTTTATAAACATTTCTTAATAAAAAAAATGTAGTCAACCTTTATGAAATCGATTGGATATACATAAACACAATGTCCTTCGTTGTGCAACATGTACGGATACACTCACTTAATAATTTAATAAATGTGCTTCATATTTCTATTAAAATGTGTTAGGAAAAAAATATTTTATATCAAAATTTAAATTATGTTATTCTATTTTATAATCAAATTGATATTAGACTTTATTTCAAAAACGTCATTTCTTTTTACAAAGATAGCGTTATTGAAAGTTTTTGTATCTAAGACATCTTTTTTTTTAAAAAAATGATGATGTTATTCAATAACGTCATTGACGTTATTATTTAATTGCAACATGTTGTGTTCAAACACGTATAACTTTTAAACTAAAGCAAAATTAAAGCTCAAATTTTTACTGTGTGTCCCAAATTTGCAGTAGATTTGAAATATTTGAAAAAGTCAATATCGAAAATTTTGTCATTAAGACCACTTTTCCCAGAGAGCGGTCCATATACAACGCACCCTTTACCAGCCAAATAATTAAGTCATCATTTTTATTTTCATAAATAAATCATTATTTTTATTTTCACATTTTAATTCTGACAATACAAATTTAATTGATATACCAAATATTTTAATTTCACTTAAAATTCGGTCCAGGGTCCGTAGAATCGGAAAAATTACCACGAAATTTGTTTAAAGTGGGAAAATCATCATACTATAGAAGGATGTTTCCAATAAATGAACATGAAAGAATTTCTTAAAGAGTTTGAGTAATTTAGATTGTAAAATTTATTTCAATCGATCATATAGACTGCTTGTTCTCAGCGTTCTTAAAAATTGGAACTAATTTATAAGACCCTCCAGTCGTGAATCAGGATTGTTTTTCGAAACCGAAAGTAGACTTAAAATCAATATATAATTAAAATTCATTTTGTTATTGGACCTTATCTTATACCTAACGTCATTTTCTAACGTCACCTGTATACACTACGAGATACATTTTGACGTCGTTAGTGTTGCACCGACAGCAGATGAATGAAATCCATGTTTAATTTCACTGGGGTCTAATATTGCCCACGCAAACTATTCTTTCATAACATTATTTTAACGGCTGAAATTCATCGAACACTAAAAGGGGTCTCAGTCTTATTCCCCATTGCAATTTCAGACATTGGTTGAATTTATTTAAACTTAAGAAATTCCAATGTTTTTCTTTGGCCATAACTTTTGAACGGTAAATACAATGACTTTCATATTTCATATATTTATATCTTTCGACAAGACCTTCTATCTGATTCCAACAATTTTTGGCCTTGACGTTAGACCTTCCTTTTAAAAAACATAAACCTTTGCCATAAATTTAGAATGGTTAAGGTTAGGGCTTTCATACTTTACATTAATTTCCCTAACTTTTACCATTCCTAAATTTTAACACTTATAAATGTAATTTCCTTTAAAATGTATATTTCTTCATTATTCCTAAAATTTTCGAAATATAAGCACTCTCACTGATTCAATTAGGTGAATTGCATTTGGTTTATTTAGTACGTTATAATATACTACTCAGTATATTCGTGTGTAGTTACTTTGTACAGATCGTACATTGCAGACAAACGCTGTTTTAGAGTTTTGCAATTACAATAAGGAGACTAATACTCTCTGATTCCAAGTAACTGCATCTTTGATTATCTAAGAGCAGAACCATAGGAAGCAATTAGTTCACTTTGGTGTCATAGCCATATATATTCAGTTTTAGGCACTAACAACTACCAAAAAATATCTTGTAAGTCAAGAAAAAGGTCAACAGATTTTTTTTATTGAGGAGGGGCTGGGGGGAACTAGCATATACTATAGTAGCTATATAGCTTCTATAGTATATGCCGGTATATAGTATTCTACAGAACCATATATGGTTCTGTAGAATAATACATACCGGCAACATTATTGTGGCAAGCCCCCGTGTCCCCTACCCCATCCCCGGGTTTCTTTGACCTAGAAGAAGGATAATATTTTTGTCTGACTAAAATGTTTTTCTGCTCTGCTAAACTAGTAATGTTATGATATACTTAAGCAAGTAACGTGTACTTCATGTACTCCAAGTACCTGAGTAACCTATAATTTATAAATTTTACTTTTGATTTTGATGTTGCTTGACAAAATATCATTATTAAAATTGATCAATTTTTCTATTTCTGGATATCAATCTGAGAAGAAGTCGGATCTGCCACAACAACATATTGATGTGATCCATACGCCACTCGTCCTGGCCAACCCCTATGTCAGGAAAAATATAAATGCTGAAGAAAAATATGCGATACCTATTCAGAAGCTTAAAGATATTTCTTTTGAAGCGCCCCCCCCCCCCCCCCCCCCCCCCAAAGAAGACAATCAAAGACCTAAATGAAGGTAAATAGAACTACAAATGCACACTGCAATCTGAAACAGACTCAAAAGGAGCATGTAAATGAACGGTTGGATCTTCCCCCTTAATAACAATTTGAACTTACCAATCAGACGCCTGTCTGCTTTGCGGATGAGAAGTTGTGGTGATAACTTTTGGTGAAAGTGCCATTCTAATATATTCTTACAACTTTTAGGGTACGGACTTAAACAAAATAATGCATCATATATTAGACTTGCATATGTTATCACTGTTATCGAAGTCCTTATTGGGACCATATCAAATGGGTTATCAGTAAAAATATTTATAACTGGGTGTTATCACTTAATATCACCACACATGCTACAGTATTTCAGCAGATTTTATGTACAGTCATACACATGAAAATGTATTTGGATGTCAAAAGTGATTTTATTCAAAGTAATTTGTATCAACTACAAAAGTTTTTGGGTTATATTATAAATATCAATATTTCAGGCTTGACAAAAATTACCACGTTGGTATAATAATACAATGATCCGGAGAGGAGTTTTCGTAAAAGAATCGAATAACATTTTTATGCCCGCCGCGCGTAAAGTTTCGAAGTTTCGGGATATATAGTTTTTGTCATGTCCGTCTAGCTGTCTGTCTGTGTAGCTGTCCGACTGTATGTCAGTCTGTTTCTCCGTCTGTTTGTCTGATAAAAGATACCACAGAGTCCGGTACTTCTGTTTCATACTTGGATATTTTACTTGAAAAAACACTGATGGTAATCTAGCAGCCAAGCTATATGATAGACGTGATGACTTAAACTTTTCTGTCGTCTGCTTCCCTTGCTTGTGCGGCGGTGTGCCTTCGTCGCCTGCGTGCGGAGTCTGAGTGTCTCGGTTGGTTCGATGCGCGGGAGCATGCTCTGCGTGTGGGCAGTGTCTGAAGCGAAGTAGATTATTGACAAGCTGGTTGGTGGGCGGGATTTTTTTGCAGTTTCGTTTGAGGTCGTCATTTCGTGGGTTCTGTGGTCGATGCAGTTGCCTTGTCGGCAAATACAGTTTATCAATGAGTCAAATGCTGACTGACTTTTTTCGTACCGATTGTTGGTCCGTTGTTTGTTCACTGAATTGACGACGGATTTTTCCCTTGCTTCCTGATCGTGACAAGGAGTACACAGCGGGTGTGACCGGTCAGCGGGGGATGCTCACTCCTCCTTGGCACCTGATCCCACCTCCGATGTTTTGGGGGTCCGTGTTTGCTCTGCTCTTATTTTGTATTGTTTTATGGACTTTGAGATTGAATACTGTTCGTTATTTCCATATCCTTCCCGAAAGATTCAACCTTGTCCATAACTTTTGATTAAGTACAGCTATACCTTTTGTATCTCACATGTATAATCCTTGTGACAGGGCTTTTCTTTCGGTACCACCAACCCTTACAAAAATGTACTATAGTTAACTATAGTTTACTATAGTTAACTATAGTGAAAACTTTGACACTTTGATTTACTATGAAACTTTGCTCTAGAACCTTTTTTGAATATATAAAGCCTTAATACATCTTAAATTACATATTAATGTACTTTTTTGATAAAATATGTAGATATACAAGGAATACTTCATTTTAATTCCAGAAAAGTATTTGTAGGAAGTAGGAATAAAATATATCTATCTGAAATTTATAGTAAAAATACTTTAATTTACTATAGTGAAAACTTTGATTTACTATAGTTAACTATAGTTAACTATAGTACGTTTTTGTTAGGGAAAGAACAAAATTCACTTTATTATTCTATTTGGCCCTGAGAATTTCCAAAAATTTAAGTTTCAACTGACTTATTAGTGGAAATAAGTGTTGGATATATACTTGCTTAAAATATAAATCGAATTTTTTAGAATGTGTCCCCGATAACTATTTAATGGCGGTCAAAACATGCATGGAATGCGTATTTCCGGAAAAATTGTTAAAAATCAACTACTTAAAAGCATTTTTCAATAGGTCCGCATTATAACACCACTTTGAAATTTTCTCAGATGAAATATTGATTTAAAAGCATTCTTTATGCAAAAAATTACGATTGTGTTATTTTGCGGACTATTTTAATTTTTTAAAAATGTGTTAATTTTTAAAACATTAAAACACATGAATAAGAATGGTGCTGCTATAAGACGTAATATTACTCGCCAGTTATCGCTGAAAAATCGTAATTTTTTAGGATGAATTCTTTACATCAATATTATGAATATCAAGTCAATGTTATTTATACATTTAGTTGCAATGCCTTTGTATATAAAGTCTTATCGATAAAACAATTTAGAAATACAAGTACGTCATTTGTAAAAAAAAAAAATGACGTCACAATGGGGGTGTAATTTTTTTTATATTAATCATAGATTTAAAGCGAAGGGATAAATCTATTGGGATAGATCTATAGGCCTTTGTGCAATTTAATCTGAAGCTTAAAAAATATATACTTACATTGTATCATAAAAACAAAAGGGCAGAGGATAGAAAATTTAAAGATACTTTTTTATTGTCAAGAATCACAAAGTATGCGTGCGCTCGAAGCATAGACCTAAAGCGCCTTATGTCTATGCTCCAAAAAACATCTGCAAAACTTAAATCCTTATTAAGAAAAACATTTTATATATTTGCTAAGAAATTGACAATAACCAGCGTATTGCAGTGGTTAGAGCATTATTCTCTATAGAGTCGCGAAGGAATTGGTCTTTACGTCGTGGATTCGAATCCCACTGTGGGACTTGGAGACAGGTTCTTCAGATGAGAGCGTATAAACCGAGTTCCCGCGTCGTAGTAGGCACAAAAAAAAATTTCCTCACTGCTCAATGACCCTGGATAAGGGCAAAATTCCAGCTCTCTATCGGCAAGTAGTGGGGTCTCCATATGAGTGAAATATTCTCCAGAAGCCTGAACATTAAACTACAAGTTTACCATCAATCGAATTTAACCGTAAACATCATTATACTTTTCCAACCTTAACTTTTTAATTCTCTCTCTCTCCCTCTCTCTCTCAACTTTTTGATCATGTAAAACAATACGAGGGTTGTCCAAAAAGTTCGTGGACAATGACGTTTTTGTGAAATGAATGGTTCTATATGCATGTATTTTATATCAAAATATTTCTCAAAAAAAAATAAGTCAAAGTTATTATATTTTTATTGATTTTTGTAAAAATCGGGGTCTTTAAAGATCGCAGATTGTGGGCACGGACCAGTCTGACGTTACTCTAATTTCATTATAACGTCAAACATTAGGATTTTGACTTAACACATGTTCATGGACACACATTACATTTCTTGTTTAAGGCGCAACGCATTTCGAAGTGCTAGCAATTAGATTATAATTTATTTAATTTTTATAATTCAAAACAATGCACAGAGATTTACGAGCGTCATCTAAATTAACAGTTTGTTCACCCAAACTGAACAGCCCAGTCCGACGCTGCGCTAGATTTACAACAACGTCATGAATAGAAATCTCCATTTACAGTTAATTACACGTGTTTTTAAATTCTTGTAGTGTCTTCGAATTAGTACACAATGTTGAAAAATTGTATATACGAGTCCCAAATCGATACATTCAATATAACTCAATCATTTTGAGTCGTTTTAACAAACATTGTGTCTCTTACATCGTTTCAACTGTTATAAAACTTAATTTTTTGACCGGACGCTGCCCCGTGCCGACGGACGACGTCACTTTTTCTGCTGAGTTTTGACTCGTACTTGTTAATGTTTTCTTTGTGTATTTTCGTTGTCTATATAGTAAGCGATACTTAAGATATCATAAAATGACAATAACCTCTTCATTTGTGTTACATAAAATTTTTATTAATTTTTTACGTGTTTTATATAGAAAATAATCATTCAAATCCGAACTCTTTATATCAGAGATTACATTATTTTAACATTGGTACGTGCGCACTATCCGCGACCTCTAAAGACCCAAATTTTTACAAAAATATTACGTTCCATCAATAAAAATTAAATTATTCTGACTTGTTTTTTCATAAGAAATATTTTGATGTAAACAGATTTAGATAGAACCATTTATTTTCATAAAAACGTCATTGTCCACGAATTTTTTGGACAACCCTCATATCCGCTTGATTAATTATGAATGAACTAAGCAAATTCTGAGTGTACTGCTATATTTTGCTTATCAATGATTATAAGTGTTTCGGTCTTATACACGTGTATTTATGAAAAAATGAAAATAATGATGTTGTTCTCACCACTCATATCATTATATAGAGCCCTAAAACATGTAAAATGTCTGGTAAGACCACACCCTCCTAAAAATAAATTTTAAAGTGATATGTCCTTCAAGGGGGCTGCACCCTGTTCCATTTTTTTATTACATTTTCAAAACCAAAACTGATATAGGAAGCTACCAAAAAAATGATGACATATGGAGGGTACATGTATGCAACGTTCAAGAAAACCTTTTAAAGTACAGTGTAGATAAGATATATTGGAAGGAAAGAGGTTTAAAGGTTTGTTTTGTTTTTATGTTTTTAAATCTGCTCCATGGAAGTTGCTGTGTCACACTTTACAAGATGAAATAAACCCTGTTTACCTTTCCAAAAATCGACATGCTTTTTAATAATGAAAAAACCGTGTGGTACATGTACAGTGTACCTTTCGCTCCTTGTTTACTGCGGGGGTGAAATTAAGTACAAGTATTTAGCTCATCTATGTACCAACCGATATATGTACACAACGTCAAGATTTTTTATTTTGAAATTGCACCTCTCGTATACAACGTTGTGAAGAGGAACGATAACACAAAACCTTGACATTGCAAAATGTAAAGGTTAAATTCGGTCTGTGTCACGTAGATTGACCGTGTTCGAGAGCAACATGCATTTTGTCGACCTTCGAACCAAACTTGGTTCGAGGGTCGACAAAACTCATTTTGCCCGAGGACATGGTCAATAAAAGGTTTTATTTTATAAAATACCTTTTATTGTTTTTTTAATGCATGTATCTTGTACTGCATTCTGTGATGTAAACCTCATATCCATCTCTGATTATCACCAACGAAAGCAAATGAGATTAAGGTCCGCCCATAAATAACGTGACGTAAGCGGTCTAACATTTCATCGACTGGTCCAACATCTCACTCAGTGGTCCAACATCGATTTCTATGTCACTCAGTAGAACATCAAATATGTTAGACCTTTTCGTACAGATCTGTACAGGAACCAATTCTTTAACCTTAAACAACATCATTCTTTTCTTTCCACTTCTAAATTATAAGACATACGGCGTTCGGCTTATATCTTTGAATAAATCTTATAAAATGTTTCAATAAGCATTGGCATAACAAAGAAATACATCTCAAATAACGACTTTTTTTATAATAGTAGGGAAAACATATTTTTAAATATGAGCATTTGTCATCTAATAATCAATTTCATTTACTGATGTGTCGTAAATTCACAATATCTCAGTTCTTTGAGATCTGACCGAAAACTAATTGGCAGAGAGTAAAAAAAAACTTAAATGTAAATAAAAAAAAAACGCTGGAAATGAGATGGTGGTGCTTCTTGTTATATAATCACATACATAAACCCATAACTCACATCAACCTTATAAAGACAGACAGACATACACACCAACCCCAAAGACAAACTACAAGTATATGTAATGATACATGCAAAAGACCTTGCATACACACATACACCCTCACGTCACACCATACTATTGAACAGCAGATATTACACAAACAAATTAAAAATCATAAAGAAGAAGGGGTCTAGTGTCAGGGTAGTTCATGTATTGTAAGACAACCTTATTTACCTAACACAATTAACCCTTAAGTTTTCTGTTCTGTGGGATAATTTATCATTCCTGACATCCTGACAATAAAATTGTTCTGTCACAATTATCAGACCACAAATTACTTGTAATGGAATACTGAGAGTTGGCACTGTTATTTGCATGCTAAACTGTCAGATTTTTTTTACAATGTTTCACAAACTGTCCTAAACAGATGAAATATTCGCCCTCTCTCTTTTTCTGCAGGTGAAGAACATTATGTATCAC
The DNA here is from genome assembly GCA_003671525.1 of Saccostrea glomerata. Classification (NCBI taxonomy): domain Eukaryota; kingdom Metazoa; phylum Mollusca; class Bivalvia; order Ostreida; family Ostreidae; genus Saccostrea; species Saccostrea glomerata. The sequence continues at coordinate 155,110 of PRKT01000450.1, read as the reverse complement.
GCAGTGAAGGACGCCTTGGCTGTGCTGAATAACGCCGAACCCGAGGAGGACTAGGGGAGGAAACCAGTTTATACTGGTCACCAGATAAATACCCCCCCCCCCCCCCGGGGAATGGAATCAGTAACAGAGTGGGATTGTGGAATTCACTCTGAGGGGAAACTTACTTACTGAGGGATTTATTAGTGACAGAAATATTCTGCAGACGATTTTGACTGATTCTGGATTTCATTTGTGCTAATTTGATGCAATCCTTCAAATCGGGCCCAAACTTCTGACTGGCTTTGGGGCCTTAACCAAACATATCACGTGGACCTTTATAAGGCGTGTGTTAGAGGACGTCTACACTGTGATACTGTTTACTGCTGCAGCAAAGGACACTGCCATCGGACGACAGACATTAACTGTCCAAGACTCTCACCGAGTCGCCTCACAGACCAACAGTGCTATGCTATTTATCGATTTTTCTTTTTTTTTTCTTTGACTGATGGACAATTTTGTTGTCTTTTTTATTTTGTGAATTATGATTAATCCTGTGGATTTGATGTATGGATGATGTAGCTTGGAGCGTAAACACTTTGATCTCATGACTTTGTACAGTATATCAGGGAGTACCAACTCTGTCGGAGGTTATCAGTGACCTTGAGGGGTGAAGGTCATATGTGACAAACTATAGACAGAGTTTGGGCTGGTGCATTGATTTCAATCCTTTTAGGGAGGAACAAAGCAGCTTAGGCCCACACTGTTTAGGGGAGAGATACAACACACAGTGTGGCCATGCTTAATTTCTAATACACGTCTAGGATTAAGAACAATATACAGAGTTTGTGTGTTTTGTACTAACAAAGCATCAGTACAGCTCTCAGCTTGGTTTTTCTTCATCTTCTCTCAGCACATTACCACATGAGAAGCCAAGCAGAGAGCTCCGTATGTTTTCTGTTAGGTGGCTGTTACTCAATCCCTTTAGGGAGGAACAAAGCAGCTTAGGACCACACTGTTTAGGGGAGAGATATGACACACAGTGTGGCCATGCTTAATTTCTAATACACGTCTAGGATTAAGAACAATATACAGAGTTTGTGTGTTTTGTACTAACAAAGCATCGGTACAGTTCTCAGCTTGGTTTTTCTTCATCTTCTCTCAGCATATTACCACATGAGAAGCCAAGCGGAGAGCTCTGTATGTTTTCTGTTAGGTGGCTGTTATTGTAAATGGACGCTTTCCAGATAATGTTCCTATGTTTAGAGTTTATTGATATGATTTGTTATGTCCTTAGAGATATATATACATATATATTATTAATGCAGATTGCTTTTTTTCAGCCAGGATTAAAGCGAGCAGTGTTTTCTGTTTATAGGCTTTTATTGGCTGAGATATATACTTATATATAAAATATATTCTATATATACATATATAGAAATAACATTGAAAAAAAGGAAAAAAATGCAAAGTTTATCTTTTGTTTTTCCTAGCTTCATAAAATGTCCCAAAGTATATCATGTCAAATTATGTAGTACTTCATGAAGCATGGAATTCACTATGTAGAGAAAACGTTGAAATGTTCACAAATTGTTGGGAAAATTCTGCATTAAAAAATAATTGCATTGAAATGGCGTTCTTTTCTTCTCTAATTGTTTGGAACTGGTTAATAGAAGTGCGCATGTATTTTACGAACTGGACTTTGTTTGCCCTCTAATTTTGAGGATTGAAATCAAATCAAATATATCGGTTCTGGACAAGCATTGATACACATTTTGAAACAAGATGCCTTGATTAATAATATACAATAGAAAAAAAACCACGTGTTTTTGTAATGTATGGAGATTGGTACTGAAATGGCCGTGAGGGCACGCTGTTTAGTGGCGTTAACGGTAGAAACAGGTCCTTAGGTAGAGATTTTTGTAGAATAGCTTGATCATGTCATACATTCAAGACGAAGAGGGATTATCGCTTAGCGTAATAATGTTTATGTGACATGCAGAAATTAAACAATTAAGTTATTATTCCACTTGTTTTATGTACTTGGACAAATTAACTCTTAACACTCGCTGTTACATGTATTTGATGTCGGTTTTCAATTGTGTTCAGGGTAACTTGAAAACCTCAGTAGTTTTATACAGTTTAAAATTCGTAATCCGGCTTGGCAATGGGAAGAGCTAAAGGTTCCATTAAAAGGAGTCTAAGGTCCAAAGCAGTAAAATCAATACCCCACACCCGGCCTCCTCGTGTGTACTTTACTGTACAAATAAAACCATTATCAGTTAAAACTGCCCTGTCAGGCAGCGATTTCCTCACACCGATTTTAAATTCCTCCTTTCTGTAAGCTATAAATGGAAAAAGCTTGGTCTGTGATCACAGAGGGCTTGGTGTAAAATGCGGAGGATGGAGTCTCCACAAAACTCCAAAATGGAGGGTCAAAGAGTGCAAGGGGTGGAGCCTCTTGTGTCAATTTTAATACATTTGCCCGTTTTATCTTTCAATCATTTTAGAAGCTAGATACAACTGGGTTGCTCGTAGAGCTCTCCATCAGTGATAAAAAGTGCCTGTCAGAATTAATTACTGAGTCTAGATACTGGTATGTCCCTAAAATTTTATTGCAGATAATTATGTCATGCATAACATATCGCAGATCACTTTGTCTGCAAATTATTAACAATTAAAAAGTATATTTCACATTGCAGAATAGAAAGATTATGTAAATTTTGTTCAATGTCACAGGTTGAAGACGAGTATCATTTTATCCTGGTTTGTCCATTTTTTTCTAATGTTAGAAAAGAGTATATTAAGAAATATTATCACCAAAAACCCTCTACCTTTAAACTTGTTCAATTGTTGTCGACAAAAAATGTAACAGAGTTATGTAAACTGGGAAAATATCTTTATAAATGTACAAAATTAAGAGCAGATGTAAATTGAATTGATATAACGACTTTATCCTCACTACTGCTATTACTAAACTTATATTATTGTGTTTTTTTTTTTTTCTGCTTTATGAATTCAGAATGAATTGTTTGTAAAATTTTTCTATGATCCTGCTTTACTTAATGTTCAAATGATATTGAAATGTTATACATATACTGTACAACTGATTTATGTATATACGTTAAACCTATGAACTGTATGGTTCTTGGTAATAAACAATACAATTGCTGTGAAAGCTACAAAAGCTTCTGTATGTGTAAACCACAAAAAGAAGATACAATTAAATTACAACTGAAAATGAAATTTAGCAAAAAAAAAAAAAGATAACATGACTTTCAATTATATCAACAACAAATGAGGAGACAATTTTTTTCATCTTTCCCTAAAAGTTTAGGTAATCTAGCCCTTAGCAATCTTAACATTTGGCCCTTCAGATATTTAATACCTATACCTATACTAATAAAATCTGTCAAGACCTCAGGGGTTACTGCGAGATAGCAGTGTGAATCAGACACTTTCCATTGCACCCAGCATCTGTGATATCGCAAAACAAAATTTAAATAACAAGCACGGGCTGCATGCCCCTCATTTGTTTCTCATATCTATAGGCCATTTCGATTCTCATTTTGTTGTCTCTTTATCATATTGCTTGTTTCTTATTCTTTTTAGAGCCAAAAAAAAAAATAAAATAAAATAAAAACAGTTAATGGCCAGAGTTCTCTAATAAAACAATCAGTTCATTTACTGAATCTATTATTTAATTATTTTTAATTTTTCTAAAATGGGATAATATTTCTGAGTGAATAATGACATCACAGCACATTTCCAACATCGGACAGTGTCTTCGTCAGCAATCAGATTTCAGATGGTAATAGGTGTTTTGTAATGAGGCCGATATTCATTGACACCTTTATATACATATCAGTCTATTTATATATATATATCTGTATATAATATCACCAGAAGATAATAATTTTGATGCTATTCTGTTTCAGTCAGTCTCTGTTATCGTTAAAAATTGAATAATCAGCAAAGCTGTTCCCCTCGTTGAAATGTGGTGTTCATTATTTTTTTATTACTGTTTCCTGTTTCTTTGTTTCTCATATAGTATTTTATGGACTTTATAAACAAATGGCATCTGATACTGTCAAATGGTCATCACAAAATCAGATTGGGAGATATAACTGAGTTCCATTCTCTCAACTTCAATGAAATTATTTTTTTTAATTGTTTGGGTAATGTAACACTCTAACACATTCTCACGGAGTATCAGAAAATGAGATGACAGATCTAATAAGCACGTGCTAAATTTACGACAAGCACTATGCTCCGACTCCTGCATCATCTAACACAAGAGGCTCCACCCCTTGCACTCTCTGACCCTCCATTTTGGAGTTTTGTGGAGACTCCATCCTCCGCATTTTACACCAAGCCATCACAGAGCGTAAAATCACTTAACTCATGTAAAATTCTAATACAGACGGAAAAATCCTGCATTATCACTCCTGTGTTTCACATAATATAGCGTTTATCTTGTACAGTGTAGCTGGTTTATCACACTCTATTCAACACTTGTCCTACAAGGTCAGAAAGTTTGTCTAAGAAAACGCACCAAACACCACTTTTTATTGCAAAATATGAAAATTTATCACCACATATCTGAAATAGTTATCAACAAATGAAATTAATGTTGCATTCATAAAATTCAATAACAGTTTACAAATTTTACAATATAAGCATCTGATAACAAATTGTACTTTTCAATTTATGAACCACGTTTTTATACCAACATGCTTAAATGTAACGATAGTTTAGAGTTCTAGATTTTGTGGAATAACTTGATCAAACAAGTCCTACTACATTTAAGACAGAGAAGCATGACCCCCTGTTTTTCTCTCTCTCCACACACACTGTTTTTTGTTGTTAGGAATGGCGGATCAATCTCTAGTTTTCAAGGCATAACCTAAGACACCCAAAACTGAGAAGGGGGGGGGGGTCGATGTCTGGTACCGGTTATCAAAAAAGTATAATTTATATATAGCCTGACGAAAACTCTGAAAAAAAGATTCTTCACATGATTTTGTGATTGAAAATGTTTTATTTTATAAATATAAAGTTTTCTAACAAAAAACATGAAAAAGGTTACACTAACTGGTATCTTCATAAATCTGTTAGAAGTTTGGATATCATTTCCTGGAGTTGTCTTTGTCATTTGCTGATACATATACAGTATATATTGTTCAGAAACTAGTTTGTTTTTCTGATATTCTATGAAGATATAAAGAAAACCAAAGAACACGTCCTCAATTCTGTAAAACACGTTAAGGGGTACGCCCCCTTACTGTCCTCCATTATTTGTACGACTTGTTTAAAGTATTTCTATCAACTTACTCCCGGTATGTGTTGTTATTAAGTTATTAAGATGATGAAGTACTATGTTTGCCCGTCAAGGTATACATGCCGTAACCTGATCGGATAATCCGTCACGTGACCTGACTAGGTTATTACTCCAGGATGAGCGACGATTATCTTTTTCTGAATTACATCAGAAATGGCGAAAAAAAAAGTTTAAAATGAACGCTGGCATTTCACTGGTGTTAAATTTCCATGAAACTTCATATGTCACTGCACCTTAATATATCTTCCTGACAGCGCAAACGGTGACCTATTTTATTAACGTGTTTTGAGAACGTCCCTGTGCACCATGAGTCATACTGCACACTTTGCTTTTTGATTGATGGCGCGGTTAAAGATAACCCGCAGGTCACAGAAATGTTTTGTTTGTCTGTAAATCAGGGCTGCCTACAGAAAAGCGTAACATGCTGGAAATTGTTTAATGTTATTACACTAAAACGTGTATTCCTTTCCACCATTACTGCTTTCCAAGAAAAAACATCCAACCTTGCATGAAATTTTAGCCTATCTTTGTGGACACTCTGTCTCATATAGTTATAGATTCGTTTTCAGAACAGACAGAAGAAACCAATGTTTCCTTGGTTTCCAATTTTTCTAGACGTTTATGACAAAAAAATGTCAAAATAACTGAAATTACCATAGTCATGTGATAGGTGTAGGAATCATATTTTGGTTCAGGAGAAAAGGAAAGCCGCTATTTTGATTCTTTGCAATACATTTTGACAAGTTGGGTTTTCTGATCGCATGACTGTAGAAAGTAGATTCTCGACAAAGTTCTGAGATTGATTTGGAACCACGTGGTTAGGCCATTGCGGGAGCTTCAGGGACTCTGAAGTCAGCCGTCAAAACAATCGACCCAGTCCAGGCCATTTATGACGACTGCTGTATCGATCTTCAGACATTTCTCTGATCAGAGCTTGATTTGCCTAATGCAGTTCCCGCATGCTAGGGTCGAGATTTTTCCACTAATTACTGGCCGCGGATGCTGTAAGACTTTGCAGCATCATATCCGATTGTCCCAGAAATATCTCATCCGGGGGTTTGTATGGACCAATCATCTGGCGTTTCATGACAAGCGGGAATTATTTTGTCCCGATACTATTAGACGGTCTATGCTAATATGTTGAATTCAATTAATATCTGTATTGCTATTGTTATATTGGCCGTTGGCTTAATTCGAAAATCTAAATCTGGAACCTTACTTCATTTCAGGAATCTGAGTATAATATGTACAAACCACCTATTATCATTACAGAAGTGCACACCCGCTAATGCCTCTTCCCTATAGAGAAATTACAATGCACCTTTCACAAATCGTTGAGATCACACAGTAATGATTTTGGTGTTCCTCAACAATTCCAGTGGTTCCACTGGCGCAGTGGTTAGAGCGTCTGCTCTAGAGTCGCGAAGTAACGAGTTCCTAACGTCGCGGGTTCGAATCCCACTATGGGACGTGGAGACCGCGATCTTTTCGGATGAGACCGTATAAACCGAGGTCCCGTGTTGCAGTAGGTGCTGGCAC
>PRKT01000450.1:131732-144004 GCA_003671525.1 Saccostrea glomerata | reverse complement strand
CCCCCCCCCCCCCCTCCCTCAAAAAAAAAAAAATGAACACCAACTTAAAGAAAATGTCTACAAGTCAAACGAACCAAAATATCGACATAAGATTCGTAATTAAAGGAAGAAGAGACCTGAAAGAACATGTCCTGAGAGTTTGAAGGTGAGTCTCTAAAGTACAATGAAATTCTAGTGAATATCGGCAAAATCTGCATTTTTTTTCTGTCTGAAATTAAGTTACTGCTGAGCATAAAAATTAATTAAAGCTTGCATTGGCTATTTCTGCAATTATTTTTAATATCATTCGATTCTCCTGCTCTATTACGACATTTTAATACCAAGTATTCTTGCTTTCTTAGGTGTATGGAATTTATTTTAATTTTATTTAGATTTAAATATGAATCGGCTGAAACTCGGAAATAGCGATTTTTCATATAAAATAAATTTGCACGCTCTCCGTGACACCGTCTTCTTCATGAAATGCATGTTTCAAGTTTAATTTATGCTCATAACTATGAATTCAATCCAAATAGAGATGATTATCTAATCTAACCTCTGAGTTTGCCATTTCTGTCAAAACGAACGCGCCTATATTTTCACAAATTGTAAACACAGTGCCGACACGGAAGTTCGAATGTATCATAAGTTCTGTATGATTAACTCAATCTATTCAAACTATAAACAAACTCAAATGATTTTTTTTTTATAGGAAATCTCCATTTTCATTATCCACCAATCGTTTCTCTCAGAACTATTCATTATTCCTCTCTATGTTCCATCACAAACAAATAAATACACGTGTTTCTGTACTATTTTTATTTAAATCCACGTGCTTTCATTTCTTCGTTTTTCTATACTCTTAGTTTACGGAAAACAATTTCATCGGAGCCTGTGGTGTAGTGCATAGAGCGCTCGCCTGGCAATCTGAGGGCTGAGGATCCACAGTTCGAATCCTGCTGGCAGCACTTTTTAATTTTTTTTTTTTTTTTTTAATAAATTCAAATGACATGAAAACTTAAAAAAGGTGGAAAGCCGTTAATTGTTCAGTGAACAATTAGTCTCCTAGTGTTAAACAAAAAAAGTAGACTATACCTGGCCCCTGAAACTTTAGTATCGCTATGCCTCTGAAACCATTGACCGTAGAGATGCGAAACCTTAAACAATGTCTCCGACTACTTTAAAAACATTGATTTTCAAATTTAGATCAAGGTTAAAGGTCAAGGTCATTCCTTATTAGGGCTTTCCACCTTTCTGTGGAAAGACCTCTTGAAATGCTTATGTTTATTATTATTATTATTATTCTTTTTCTTCCCGAACTTTTGAAATCGTAAGACTTATCGAAAAACGTTATGGTTCATGATATTGGATATTAAAAGTTATTCCGAAAAACGACCCAAGAAGTTTGAACTTTGACCCCTTTCAAAGTTATTGCCCCTTTCACAAGAAATGCTTGTTATCGCTACTCCTTTGAAACCGTAAACCGTAGAGGTATGAAACCTTCACCAATGTCTTTGACTAATTGAGAGGACTCTGGAATCTATTCATTGGAAAAGTCTTCGGTGACTCCTTCAATGAGTAATTGCCCCTGAAAGTTTTAAAGTTTACAAGAAAAATTAAAAACTTTTAAATGACAAGTGGTAAAGACATAGGACCAAGTGCATGAGATCTTATGACCTTTGACCTTGAAAAGTAGGTCAAGGTCAAAGGTCAAAGTCATTGGAAAAGTAGATAAATTGTCAATTTAAGCTTAATATCCAAATGACCTTGACCTTTGACCTTGATATTTGACATTGACCTTGACCTCTGACCTTGACTCTTACTCAAAAGGTCATAAAGAAATATTCATTACCTTTATCTAGATTAAGACCAAGTGTTAATCTCAAGTTTACCTCTCTCTCTCTTTTTTTTTTTTGATGACCTTGACCTTTGACCTTGATAAATGACCTTGACCTTTGACCCCATTGACCCAAAGGTCACAATCAAGCTAAAGGTCGTGGAGTTATTTACAACCATCACTCTAACAAATGCTTATAAAATACCCCCCTCCCTCATAAAAAAAAATAAAATCAACACCAACTTAGAGAAAATGTCTACAAGTCAAACGAAACGAAATATCGACATAAGATTCGTAATAAAAGCAAGAAGAGACCTGAAAGAAAGTGTCCTGAGAGTTTTAAGGTGAGTCTCTAAAGTACAATGAGATTCTAGTGAATATCGGCAAAATCTACATTTTTTTCTGTCTGAAATTAGATTACTGCTGAGCATAAAAATTAATTAAAGCTTGCATTGGCTATTTCTGCAATTATTTTTAATATTCTTGCTTTCTTAGGTGTATGGAATTTATTTTAATTTTATTTAGATTTAAATATGAATCGGCTGAAACTCGGAAATAGCGATTTTTCATGTAAAATAAATTTGCACGCTCTCCGTGACACCGTTTTCTTCATGAAATGCATGTTTCAAGTTTAATTTATGCTCACAACTATTAATTCAATCCAAATAGAGATGATTATCTAAACTAACCTCTGAGTTTCCCATTTCTGTCAAAACGAAGGCGCCTATATTTTGACAAATTGTAAACACAGTGCCGACACGGAAGTTCGAATGTATCATAAGTTCTGTATGATTAACTCAATCTATTCAAACTATAAACAAACTCAAATGATTTTTTTTTGTAGGAATTCTCCATTTTCATTATCCACCAATCGTTTCTCTCAGAACTATTCATTATTCCTCTCTATCTTCCATCACAAACAAATAAATACACGTGTTTCTGTACTATTTTTATTTAAATCCACGTGCTTTCATTTCTTCTTTTTTCTACACTATTAGTTTACGGAAAACAATTTCATCGGAGCCTGTGGTGTAGTGCATAGAGCGCTCGCCAAGCAACCTGAGGGTCCACAGTTCGAATCCTGCTGGCAGCACTTTAAAATTTATTTATTTTTTTTTTTGCGGTTTTTTTTTTTCACAATTCAAATGACACAGAAACACTAAGAAAGGTGGAAATGACCTCTAATTGTTCTCTGAACAATTAGTTTACTAGTTAGGTCTTTCCACCTTTCTGTGGAAAGACCTCTTGAAATGCTTATGTTTATTATTCTTTTTCTTCCCTTAACTTTTTAAACCGCAAGACTTATCAAAAAACTTAATAGTTCATTATACTGGATATTTAAAGTTATTCCGAAAAACGACCCAAGAAGTTTGATCTTTGATCCCTTTCGAAGTAATTGCCCCTTTCACTGTAAAGCTTGTTATCGCTACTCCTCCGAAACCGTAAAACGCAGAAGTTTGAAACCTTTACCAATTCCTTTGACTAATATAGAAGACTCTTCACTCTAACATTACAAAAGGATTTGTAGACCCCTTTAATGAGTTATTGCCCCTGAAACTTTTTGAATTTTACAAATAATTAAAAATTTTCAAAACGAGAATTCATAGAGACATGGGACCAACTGCATAAGATTCATTGACCTTTGACCTTAAAATTCACGTAGAGGTCAAAGGTCAAGGTCATTCCAAAAATGAGAAATTTAGCTCTTTTTATATCTCTTTTGTCTTTCAACATATACTTAATGTCTATAAATCATTAATATGTTCTCTTAAAACTGTTTCAAAGATTACATTCTTGTCCCCTAACATAAACCCTTTTAAAAATTATTGCCCCTTGTGCGAAAAACCTTGTTATCGCTACTCCTCCGAATCTGTAGACGGTAGAGACACCAAACCTTCACTAATGTCTTAAGGGTCTCCAGGCCTAACTTCACTGTATAAGTGAGAAAGGATCTGATGACCCCGTATATGAATTATTGCCCTTTAATCCTTGTACTTACTATTAAACCTTACAACTTGAAAAGTATAAGTCATAGAGGCATGGGGTCAATTGTATTGTGACCCTTGACCTTCGACCTTGAAGATTTTTTCAAGGTCAAAGGTAAAGGTCATTTAAAATTTTAAAATTTTCATTTTTTTCTACATCTCTGTACCTTTTAAGCCATTTTTGGGGTTTTTTAATGGTATTTAAGGAGTAAGATATAAAACAAAATAGAAATTCAGAGAAGGTGGAAAGACCTCTTATTGTTCTGTGAACAATAAGTGTGCTAGTTTTTTATTATTTTTCCGCCGTGTGATTTTGAGTTTCAAGATTTATCGAACCCTAACCCTAACCCTAACCCTAACCCTAACCCTAACCCAAACCCTAACCCCTAACCCTAACCCTAACCCTAACCCTAACCCTAATGGACACAAAATTGGCGGACCCAAACCCTAACCCAAACCCTAACCCTAACCCAAGACCTTGCCAGTGATACCAAGAAGTTGAGAATTGACTAAAAAATGAGGAACTTCTGACTCCGCCAATTTTGTGTCCATTTGGAGCCCGTTTTGAGCACTTTTCACCCGGTTTAGAAGTAGAGAAAGGGTTTAGGATTTTGTCACCTATGTAGACTCACATATTCAGAAAAGTTCTTTTTCATCCTAATTTGTCGACTTCTGGCAACGTCTATTTCCGATCCATCCGGAGTTAGTGCAAATTTTCTTCCCCTGTCCATAGGATTCACGCCCTTGGAGCTGCAAGGCTGAGCTTTGGTGCACAGAATCCTTGAACTCTACTCAACTTATGAAATAGACATTTAGGGGTCTAGCTCGCACCGTTTACGAGTTGTGAGCTCAAATAGAAATCGGACAAGAACAAAATTTCCACTGCATTCCCAGCCGAACTGGTTTTCTTAGCGCTGGAAAAGCGCTCACTCAGCCCTTCTCAGCAAAGTCCAGGTTGTCTTGATCTGACCTTTGAAATCTGTCCAACAGGTCTTTCAAATTTTCTAAGACTTTTGTACATTTTCCACATGTTTAGTCATTTATATCTTTAGAAGGAGAACGCAGTTTTGCCAACTCTTTGCAGCTACCAAGAGTCATTTTTGTGGGGTCTCACTGACTTAAGTAGGGTGTGACAATTGCCTGCCATTCTTGAGATCTGGCAGGTTCAAAATGATCAAAAATTCTCAATTTGTCCATTTCTAAGCACTATCTGCGGTTTAAAAACGAAGCCATTTTTCTCCTTTTTCCTGACACCTATGTTTTATGACTCTGACTTCATCGTTTGGCTCGTTTTCTTAGCTTTCCAACGACACCAAACTCGTCTTTATCCGATAATAAATGAGAAAGTTATGAGCTTCGGAAAATCCCAGTTTTTCTTTTACTTTTGCATGCATCCGTGACTTTCACTTTCCACTTTCATTTCATTTGACCTAGATAGTTCATGACCTAGATAGTTCATCTTCGTTTTTAGCCCTTCTCCTACTCCAAACCCTAACCCTAACCCTAACCCTAAACTCTAACCCCAAAAAGTTACGAGCTTCGGAAAATTCCAGGTTTTCCTTTACTTTTGCCTGTATCCGTGACTTTCACTTTCCACTTTCATTTCATGTGACCTAGATTGGGCATGACCTAGATTGGGCATCTTCGTTTTTAGCCCTATTCCTAACCCTAACCCCCACTAACCCTAACCCTAACCCTAACCCTAACCCTAACCCCTAACCCTAACCCTAACCCTAACCCTAACCCTAACCCTAACCCTAACCCCTAACCCTAACCCTAACCCTAACCCTAAATCGAACGACAAATAAAAAAGTTATTGGCTAAAGAAAATTCCATTATATCCTCTAAATAACTAACGATCTACAACTTTCACTTTCCTCTTTCAATTTGTTTGACCTGACATGACCCGGGATGACCTAATTCCGGCATCTTCGTTTTTAGCCCTATCCCTAACCCTAACCCTAACCCTAACCCAAAATAAGTTTAATCTTTGTAAAAGAAAAATCATAACAACAGGACAGGTTTAAAACTAGTCCCGTCCTCTAATTAATTCATCAGGTACAGCGTTCAAAGTCTCAGTTACACCAAAGAGCGATCGCTAGCTTTGTGTATTGGATGCCATCAAAAACCGGTTTTGAAATGCCGTCTCAACACTGAGCGCGTGCAGACTTGGACATTCACAGAAAGTCATCGGAGAGAGAAGACGTGGAAAAGGTAGGCAGAATACTTCATAGTTAGCTTAGATTTTTTTTTTTTTAGCTCTAATTTGATAAAGGAGGAACACTTTAAGCAAAGGAGCAACTATTTGTATATTAGTCAACAGTTTTCTTAATACCGTAGAAGTAGACGTTTTAGCGAGGATGTAATTTATTATTACACCCTCCGCATGTTATTACACCCAAAGATGAAACTTATTTTGCTACCCTTATTTTAGGTTTCAGAAAGTCTTTCATTTTATATACATTATATAACAATATCATATAGGAGATAATTTGAACAAAGTTTTCATTTATATGCTTTAATTTTTAATTATAATGGAAATCTATATATCATTTCAAACTCCATAAACTACATCAATCCGGTGTGATTTTTTCGCTATCCATTTATATTAATTTTGATTTGAAAACTATCACAACATCTCATTTCTTAAATTATTGAACACAAAAACAATGTTATGATTTCCGGCTTGCATTTCACCATCACTTAAGCTGAAAGGTTGGAAATTCTTGACATAATCTTGTTCTCTGTATTTTTAGCTTTAAAATGACATCCAACTTGTCTAAATCGAACGACAAATAAAAAAGTTATTGGCTAAAGAAAATTCCATTATATCCTCTAAATAACTAACGATCTACAACTTTCACTTTCCACTTTCAATTTGTTTGACCTGACATGACCCGGCATGACCTAATTCCGGCATCTTCGTTTTTAACCCTAACCCTAACCCTAACCCTAACCATACTGTGAAAAAATTGTTAAGAATATATCTCTAAGTAGGTGGTAACCAAGGGTACATTTGGAATACATTTAAAATGCTGAAATATGCTGAAAAACACTCCATATTCACTAATGGTAGGAGTTACATGCTAAAACTTAATCATTGACTTTAGAAAAACAATGAAAATGTTTGACCTTAAGTATATAAGTATAAGCAATATTATTCTATGAATAACTTTTATGGTTGCCATGGTAACACAGTGTAACCATGCAAAACCAGTAACTAAGATCGGGTTAATGCTACTGTCTTGAGGAAAAACATGAACATTCAAGACTGGCAAATATGCATCCTTAGGACCTTGCAACACCAAAACCATAAGAAAAATTGGGTATAACTGCAACTTTGTAGTGTTACCATGGAAACAAAGTACCAGTGCTTAAAAAAGGAATTTTTTTCCTGCTGCATTAAAAATTAAATTGCCATTTAATCAAGAAATAAATTAAAGAGCTCAACCGGAATAGTCTTACCTGTTAGAACTGAACTTAAATATCATATATTGATAAAAATTTGATGAATAAAACAACACTGTTGCTATGGTTACCAACAAGGGAAAATGTTCGATTTTTTAAAACTTTATATCAATATTAAATCCTGTGTGCCAACTTCTTGCATCCACTTAGAGATTGGATGATAGTCAAAATTAAAAGTCAAGTTAGCTGTTAATAAATATCTATCATAAAAGTTTTGGGAATCTACATTTAAAGGTTTTTGGACACAGATTTGAAGTTATAATTTTCTCTATAATATTACGACTTATATATTGTAATAGCATTTCACACAAAAATTAATTTAAAATCTTATTTCGTTTTAAAGATATTGAAATTTCAAATTTTTCGGCGGGTTTGATTGACATATCGTTGCACTCTCACAAATTTAATTTTATTCTTAATCCTTAGGAAAAGTGGCAATTTAGTTTTGTATAAATGAAAAATATTAATACTATTATCCAGAAAATTCAGAATAGACACGTTCGAAAGCAAAACAAACACACGATATACTGTCATTCCGTGCAGTTGTGGTAAGCAGACTGTGACCATTGAACGCACCCGGTGAATTCTAAATATAAACAATAACAGAACTCGAGCCTTGTTTACAAAAACTGTGTACATAACACGAGTGTGCTCGATTTGCTAAACTCTGCACGCATTTCTTAGTTCGGAATGACAATAGTTGTGAAGGTGTTTTGCTTTCTAACATTTCTACTCTGAATAAAATTATTTTTCTTGATATTCGTTTTAATATTTCTCATTAAAACACATCAAAATTGCCACTTTTTCTAAGGATTAAGATTAAAGTTAAAATTTGTGAAAGTGCAAAAATGTGTCAATCAAACCCGCCAAAAAATTTAAAGTTTTAATAACTTTTAAGCGAAATAAGATTTTTAATTAATTTTTGTGTCAAATGCTATTAATATATATAATTCGTGATATTATACAGAAAAAATGAGAAAATATTAACTTCAAATCTGTGTCCAAGTACCTTTAAGGGTACGTAACCAAGGAAACAAAATATTTTTCAGGTTTTTAAGCTTATATTTTCTGTTTATTTCCATAGCAACGCTCTATTTAAAGAATCTAATCTGAATTTTTTGTAATGGGAAAATTTGGAGCACACCAACATCTTATAAAATTGATCAATATTTATGAGGAAATGTGCTTTTTTTAAAAGATAGGATCATATTTAAACATGCATAGTTTTACTTTGAAGGCTCTCTGGGGCATAAAAACCTTGGCAACCATTGCCAACCAAAATGCAATATCATATTTTTTCTTGGTATGTGATTCAAGGCTCTTTTTTCTATTATTTGGTAACATTTCATCCTATAATTGCTTTTCATTTTTACGAGTATGACTTCATAAAATTCAATGAATATTTTTTTTTTTACTTTTGAATACTTTGTTACTATAGTAACGTATGTAATAGTTGATTTACCAAACATGTTTATCATGTATTTGAGACATCTAACCTTCAACTTTTGGAAACAGTCATTAACAATTGTTTGCTTTGCCGCAAATGTTAACTATGGGGCCCTAAACATGTTAAAAAATGCCATTTTTCGAACTTTAAAACATGTTGCCATGGTAACTATAAAACATAGCAACCAATTTTTGCCTGATTTCATGTCAGGGTATCAATGCCTTTTATCATAGAGAGTTTGGAAAAATTCTGAGACTATGCGTGCCACAGCTCCTATATAAAAGTTCAAGTCATTACAGAGAATTGCTCTTAAATTGCATCTGTATCATGTTTTGATGAAAGTGGGTCAGAATTACCTGAGATATACCATGTGTGTGACAGTGAAATTAGTAGTATATATATTACGGAGCAAGAAATAATTGATATTGTAACTATACGAGGGTTGTCCAAAAAGTTCGTGGACAATGGCGATTTTGGGAAAATAAATGGTTCTATATAAATCTGTTGTATATCAAAATATTTCTTATGAAAAAACAAATCTGAATAATTAATTTTTTATTGATGGAACATAATATTTTTGTAAAAATCGGGATCTTTAAAGGTCGCGGATAGTGCGCACGGACCAAGGTTAAAATGGCATAAACGCTGATAAAAAGTGTTCGGATTACATTGATTTTTTTCTATATAAGACAAGTCAAAATTAATAAAACATCTATGTAACGCAAATAAAGAGGCATTAATTATTTTATGATATCTTAAGTTTCGCTTACTATGTAGACAGTACAAACACTAAACAAAAACTCTAAACAAATATGTGTCAAAACTCGACCAAAAAAGCGACGTCGGCATTCCGCAGGGGTCAGCGTCCGATCAAAAAATAAGTTTTTATACGGTTGAAATGACCCTAAGAGACAAAATATTTGTTAAAACAACTCAAACTTATTGAAATATACTTAGTGTATCAATTTCAGATTGGTATATACAATTTTTCGACGATATGTACAAATTCGAAAACACTACAAGAATTTAGAAACGCATATAATTTACTGAAAATGGAGATTTCTACATGTATTCATGACGTTGTTATAAATCTGGCGCAGCGTCGGACTGGGCTGTGCTGTTTGTGTATATGAACTGTTTTTTAAGATGATGCTCGTAAATTTTTGTCCATTGTTAAAGATTTTAAAAATAAAATAAATTAAAATCTATACTTTAAGTTTATCATCAGCATTTGGAATTGAATAGCGCTTAAAAAAAGGAAATGTAGTGTGGGTTTATGTACATGTGTAAAGTCAAAATCCAAATGTTTGACGTTATAATGCTATTCACTGTACGTCAGACTGGTCCGTGCGCACAATCTGCGATGTTTAAAGACCCCGATATTTACAAAAATATTTCGTTACATCAATAAACATTAAACCATTCTGACTTGGTTTTTCATAAGAAATATTTTGATATACAATAGATGCATATTGAACCATTTATTTTGACAAAAACGTCATTGTCCACGAACTTTTTGGACAACCCTCGTACCTCCTACATTCAAAGCTTTTGGTCATGATAATATTAGTCATAAGATGTTAAAATCTGCAAGACTATTGCCAAACCTCTCTGTTTATAGTTTAATAAATCTCATAATGAATGTATTTTTCCTTCTTAATGGAAATTAGCAAATGCACTTCCTCTTTATAAAAAAGAAGATCCTTCTGTGATGTCAAACTATAGACCTGTGTCATTGTTGAGTTGTGTTGGGAAAATCATTAAGAGGATTGTATTTAAATACATTTATAATTATTTTCAGTAGTAGTACAATAATCTTTTTTATAAGTACTAGGCTGGTTTTTTACCTGGTCATTCAACAGTATACCAGCTGATAGAAAACATATGACAACATTGTTAAAGCTATTGATGATGGAAAATTTTGCTGTATGATTTTTTGTGATCTCTCGAAAGCATTTGAGCGTGTTTGGCATAAAGGTCTCTTATTTAAGCTTAAAACATACGGGATTACTGGTAATTTGTATAAATAGCTTGAGAATTATTTGAATTTTAGGTATCAAAGGATTATACTTCGTAACTTACTATCTACACCCAAACCCTTATATGCTGGTGTTCCCCAGGGCTCAATTTTAGGACCACTTTTGTTCTTAATTTATGTTAATGATGTTGCTGATAATATGGTCACTTTTTGCAGGTTATTTGCTGATGATAATTCTTTGCAGCATTCGTCTCATAACATGAAAAGAATTGAAAGAGACTTAAACAAAGATTTAAATGCTATGGAACTTTGGTCTAAAAAATGGTTATTGAAATGTAATCTCTCAAAAACTAAGGCAATAATGTTTAGCACAAAGAAAAACATAGAATATCCTAAGCTACTTTTTTCAACAATGTCAATTAGATTTCATCTCTGAACACAAACATCTCAGAGAACTTTTTTCACACGATGCCAGTTGGTCACTGCATATTGATAATATACTATCTAATGCCTACAAAAAATGTCTCTTTTGAAAAATTGAAATTTAAAGTAAATCGAAAACACTCTCACTCATGTATACTTCATTAATAAGACCGCAACTTGAATACGCGTCAGAGGCGTGGGGGTACTATCAACATGGAGATAACGATAAGTTAGAAAAACCTCAACTTTATGCAGCTAGAATTGTAACAGAATTAACAACTATAGCTTCCAAAGATTCACTTTATTTTGACACAGGATGTGAACCACTTAATTGTAGAAAACAAGAAGCTAGAATAAAAACAATGTTCAAACTTCATAACCATTTAGTGCTAGAATACGTAATGGATATACTCCCTAATATGCGATGTAACACATCTATCTACTCGACAAGAAATTCTCATAATTATAAAATTCCAAAATGTCGATTACAAACTACAAGTCTACTTTTATCCCGACCGTAATAAACGAATGGAACACCATTCCATTTGAAACTCGAAATTTACAGTCACGGTCAAAATTCAAATCTAAAATTAGCAATAAAAAATCTACTCCACCTTTTTATTTTGATTACGGTAACAGAAGGCTAAATGTTCTTCAAAGCAGACTGCGACATAATTGTGTATTAAATAATGACCTTTATAGATGCAATATAATATCAAGAAGGATATGGAAATAACGAACAGTATTCAATTTCAACGTCCATTAAACAAATATACAAAATAAGAGCAGAGCAAACACGGACCTCCGAAACATCAGAGGTGGGATCAGGTGCCATGGAGGAGTGAGCATCCCCTGCCGACCGGTCACACCCGCCGTGTGCTCGTTGTCATAATCAGGAAATAACGGAAAAAATCCGTAGTCAATTCAGTGTATAAATAATGGACTAACAATTGGTATGACAAACGTCAGTCAGTATTTCATTCAATGATAAATTGTATTAAAAAAAAAAAAAGATAAATTGTATTTGCTGACAAGGTCATTGTATCGACCATAGAATTTACGAAATGATGACTTTAAACGAGACTGTTGATATTCTTGTTTCATCAACTTGCTTGTCAATAATTTACCTCGTTTAAGAAATTGTTCATACGTAGA
>PRKT01000450.1:96094-130359 GCA_003671525.1 Saccostrea glomerata | reverse complement strand
TCAAATAGGTACCAGATATTAATAATCACACCTACCAGCAGATACTGTGTCATCCAGAAGAAGTGTAAAAGCCTTAACATTGATATATCTGCATTTCCTGTTTCACTCACACTAAACTCCCTCCTTCATGCTCAAATTCAAACTTAACCTCCTATCTGAAATGACCCTTAATTGATAATTAAATTGACCAATCAGAGGCTTTTACTTCTCCTGAAAGTTCCAGGCGTAATTTCTGTTTCTATTTTCCTGCCATTTTACGCTTGTAAAATCTGAACTTGCCAATTGACGCCCGGAAGACGTCTCTTCTACTGAGGCGTAACTTTTCGAAAATTCCGTCTCCGCCTCAAGTACGCCTGGAATTTGCCAATTCCTGCTCAATTCCACCCAAATTCCAGGCGGAATCCGCCCTTAAAATTCATACAGGTACACACGTCTTATTATGGGGGGTTGATTCACTGAATGCTGCAGAGAATGAACGTCTCATTTCTTTAGTTCAAACATTTATAAAGGATTCTGGTAGAATTATTATACCAAATTTATGTTTTTTTCTCAACTTTGTATGTATTTATATACATATCTGCAAAATGCATCAATTGTTTTAATTTGCAAATATTGGATAATTTATATAGCACGTTTAACTGTGACAATATAAATGTTTAAAGTACATGTAGGGAGAAGGCGTTATAAGTTTTTAGAACTTGTGCCAAATCCCATTGTAATTATAGTAAAATAAAATTTGTTCAAACCAACTGTTAATCATGTTACAGATATTCTACTTTTCTCCCATATTATTGTTAATTAATTATACAGAAAAAGGAGTCAAACCAGGGGGTTACTCTGAAAACCAACAATCATCCAGCCTACTTAAACAAAGAGTTTGATACAAAGGTGGCAGGCAAAATACTCGTAAATATGATATATAGCAGGAACCTCGGTTCGGAGATGTTCCATAGAGAAAGGTTATAAATTAGCGTACTTGAACGGAGAGTTTGATATAAAAGTGGCAGGCAAAATAAGTATAAGAAGGATATGGAAATAACGAACAGTATTCAATCTAAACGTCCATTAAACAAATATACAAAATAAGAGCAGAGCAAACACGGACCTCCGAAACATCAGAGGTGGGATCAGGTGCCATGGAGGAGTGAGCATCCCCTGCCGACCGGTCACACCCGCCGTGTGCTCGTTGTCATAATCAGGAAATAACGGAAAAAATCCGTGGTCAATTCAGTGTATAAATAATGGACTAACAATTGGTATGAAAAACGTCAGTCAGCATTTCATTCAATGATAAATTGTATTTGCTGACAAGGTCATTGTATCGACCATAGAATTTACGAAATGATGACTTTAAACGAGACTGTTGATATTCTTGTTTCATCAACTTGCTTGTCAATAATTTACCTCGTTTAAGAAATTGTTCATACGTAGAGCATGCTCTTGCGTATCGAATCAACTGAGATATAAATACTCCGTATGCAGGTGATGAAGGTATATTGCTGCATAAGTAAGGGAAGTTGACGATAGAAAAGTTAAAGTCATCACGTTTATCATATAGCTTGGTTGTTAGATTACCATTAGTGTCTTTTTCAAGTAAAATATCCAAGTATGAAGCAGAAGTGTCGGACTCTGTGGTATCTTTTATCTCAAGCTCACCAGGATATATCGTGTCGACGTAGGAATGGAAATTATCATTATTAATTGACAATACGTCGTCGATATATCTAAATGTCGAGTTGAAGGCCACAGCAAGTGTTTTCTTCTTTTCACGCAAAAGATTTTGCATAAATTCTGCTTCATATGAATATAAAAATAAGTCTGCTAATAACGGAGCGCAATTTGTACCCATGGGAATTCCAATAGATTGTTGGAATACCTGGTCTCCAAAAACCACATAGATATTGTCAATCAGAAACTCAAGCATCTTCTTGATGTCAACTTCAGAGTACTTATGTGTGCAATCAGAATCTGTTTTAACAAAATAATTTTTCAAATGACCAATGACGAGGTAAGTAAACTTACGAGTTCCATTTTTGTTGAAGAAGCAGCTGTCAATGATATCAAAAAGCCTGGATTTTAATTTGTCGTGCGGAATTGTTGTGTATAAAGTTGAAAAGTCGTAAGTTTTTATGCTGTTGATTTTTGTAAAGTCTTGTGATTTCAAATTGTCCAAAAGTTCTTTAGAATTTTTAAGTATCCACATCTGATTTACACCACTTCTTGAATATATAGTTGTACAGTACTCTTGAAGTTTTTCCTTCACTACTGTCAATATTTTAGTGAGAAGTAACGAAAGAGGCTTGGTTGAACATTTACTGGAACCTGCAATGTATCTTTGTTTGTAAGGATTCTTATGAAGTTTCGGAATCCAATATATATAAGGTAGTTCAAATTCATTTTGGCTCTGTGGAATATTAAAAGTATTCAAAACTGACAGGTGATTTTGAAGAATTTCTTCCTTAGAAAGAGAAGTATATGTATAAGTAGGATTACCACTTGTAGAATTAAATCCAAGTTCTTCTAGAATGCAATTTATATAATGAGCCTTACAAACGAAGACAATGTTGTTACCTGCTTTGTCGGCAGGAACCAGTACGTACTGATCGTGTAATCTATCTAATTCTTTTTTCACTTCTGGTTTATTGAACACAGAAGGATAGATGGTTTTCATTTTGCCCCGCAATCTTTTAATACGTGACTTTAACATGGATCTGATACATTTAATCCATTCTGACAAGATATAGGCAGAATCTCGGTTCGGAGATGTTCTCATTCCTGTTCCATAGAGATAGGTTAGAAATGCTTACAGCTATATGCAATTCAGTGATATGAATAGCAGCATTATTTATAATTTTTATAATTGTGCGACGGCTGAGAACTTTACCAGGAATTAATCTGATGAATGTCCTGTTTTCCTTTTTAAGCAGTTGTCGTACTCCATTTTCCAGACATTTCAGAACATTAAAGCGCTTTGTTTAGGTGTTTGGGTTCTCCTTCATTACTTCTGGAAATCTGGTTAGCATTTTGTAATGGACAGTTCTTCTGCTGCCTTCTCATTTTTCAGTCTTTTTTTGTCTTCTCAGTTTAATAGACATTCCAGAGCTTCTAATAAATCTATAAGGAGGAACATACTTTTCACCTATATATTTACTCCCTATGTGTTTGGTCTTAGGTAACATTGATACGAGCTTTATCATTAGCGGTTATATTGCGTATGATTCTAGATTCTTGTGTGAAACACGATTTCAAACGATATGACGTTCCTTTTATTGCTTAGAGATAAACACAGGTATTATTGAAATATTGTATAGGTTAGGTGGTATTTTTATAGCGATGTCGACAATATCGAAAAAACATCGTGCACTGGACATACCTCACTTTCATGTCCAGTTCCCTTAATCAAATCGATATTGTCGACATCGCAATGTATACAATGTTGATACGATATCGTGTATACATCGTCTACATCATTATTGTTTTTACATGACAACATTGTCGACGTCAACATCGCAATGTTGACAATGTTGATACGATATCGTGTTTACATCGTCTACATTGCTATTGTCTCTAGATGACGACAACGTTGACATAGCAATGTAAACAATGTTGATACGATATCGCCTTTACATCGTCTTCATTGTTATTGTTTCTACATGACGACGTTGTCGACGTCAACATCGCAATGTTGACAATGTAGATACGATATCGCGTTTTCATCGTCAACATTGTTATTATTTCTACATATTTAAATTTCCCTGTATTTTTCTATTAAGCCAACTGTAAGATTAATTTGAAAACCATTTTCGTGTTTACTCACACGTAGATATATACACGGAGAAACGTGCGTTAACGTGACTTCACGTCACGTAACAATAAAACTGCTGCAACTTTAGTTAAAATGCAATGATATAGGGCAGCAAGGAATTCAACCATTGAATATATTTAAGTTGCTTTTAAATATGTAAAAAAAAGTAAATATAAGGATGTTTAGTGAGAGTTATTGATGTGTGAATCACAAAGACTCGCACATTGGCATATTTTTCATGAAGCACTAGCATTGCGTGAACGATGTAAACAAGATTTGGAAAAAAGCAATGTTGACACTATGTCGACTCGATATCGACCAACATTAGGATGTCGACGATGTGATAGATGCAAACAAAAAAAGAAGGGCAATGTAGACACGACGTCGACTCGATATCGACCAATATTACGATGTCGACGATGTGAACGATGTTTACAAGAAAAATAAGAAGGGCAATGTTGACACTTTTTCGACTCGATATCGACCAACATTGATGTCAACGATGTGAACGTTGTAAACAAGAAAAATAAGTAGGGCAATATAGACACGACGTCAACTCGATATCGACCAATAATGCGATGTCGACGATGTGAACGATATAAACATGAAAAAATAAGTAGGGCAATGTTGACACTATGTCGACTCGATATCGACCAACATTGCGATGTCGACGATGTGAACGATGTAAACAACAGAAAGGGGAAGGCAATGTTAACAAGACAATTTGATTGCGCCCATGGGAAAAGGGTCCTTATGGCAATTTTTATACATTTTGAGTTTTTCACGGATTTTGATAGAGTAAGGTTAGAAGTTGTCAAATATGAATTTTTATGGTCCTATGTCTACTCTAAGTAGGTTTTTTCTTTATTTTAATCTAAGATACTTTAACAGGTTCATAATGACGTCATATTTTTCAACAACGTTAAACGTTTTCAGAGTGAACGTAAAATGATTTTCTTCTGCAAATTTGCTACGGTAATTAATAGTTGTGTAATATTTAATATTTACCCAAGCACATTATTTTAATCTCATTGTCTCTAAGTCTTTTGATTATTAATAATTATTTAATAGTTATATATAATATATTATGGATTCATCAGTGTAGAATTATGAGTGACTGCTTGTTTTACATTTCACTTTTCTCTGACAGGAGGAGACCTGAGCAGCGGGCGACATCCATTCAGTTTTTTAAACAATTATTTTCTAAAACAAAATATTTACTACATGCAAGAGTCCTTTGATAAGCCTGCATAATTCATTATTCTAATTTAAATATTGCTCTCGATAGGTCAATATGTAATTTTTTTGCCCGAATTTAGCATAAAACAATATATCTCGAGTTACCATACATGTGAAAATAAATTTTTAAAAAATATATATCTGGAACAACAATACGCTACCTAAATGCTACTGTGAAGTGAAAATTTATTTGATTGTTCCTTTTTCTAAATTTTATATAAAGACAGAAAAACTGTGAAGTGTGATATCATGTTTTTACGATATACAAAAGACAGTGACTACAAAGGAATTTCGGTTGATTCGCTGCATCTTAAGGTTGTCTGTCTGCATAGGGTAAAAAATGACACTGCTGTTTGAAAAATATAAAGGATACACGAAATATTTTTCAGTCTAGCAGTATAAAAAATAATTTAATATTTACCAATCAAAAAGATGGAAATTTTATTAGCAAATGAATGATTTATAATCCGCATACATTTACACAATAAATAGACCCAGGATTTTAGATTATGTGTGTGTTGGTGAGGAAGGGGGGGGGGGTAAAAATCTAAATGGCAGAAACTTACAATTCTTGTGAACACGAGTTAAAATAAATATATATTTATTTATTTCCCAAGTTTTAGGTGCACAATGGGTGTCTCTCCTACACCCAGAACCATTAACCCTACAACTTGTAAATTCACTTTTTTAGGTTTGAAAAAATACTGCATAATACCGGGTATTCTTCATTTTATATTTGTACCTTTAACATTGTTTAATTCTGAACATTGCCATTTTAAAAAAAGGCACAACGATCGTATGCACTGCAAACCTGGAACTGAATTTCTATGAATTCAGTCTTGTTTATCATGTATATAATGACACCCTAGATTAACAATATCTTGTTATTAGCCGGGCTTATTGCTCAAAGAGCAATTGCCGGCTTATGTCATCCTGTTCAAGACAGGAAGTCAACCCCATAGTCACAATTTTAAAGTTACGTGTAAACATATAGTTCTTATACTCTCAACAGCTTTTGAGATAATACAAACCTTAAATAAAGCAACAAAAATAAAACAAAGTTTTAACTAAATAAATGAATATTAGTTAGTAATGACTTTGAAAGATTCAGTCTTACGTCAAAGAATATAGTTTATTACCGTAAGGATTTCTGATAATAAGTGTTATCGTAGTTCTCTACAGTTACGAGGAAAAGCTGGAGAGGGAACCAGACTGGCCTGTTTGTTTACATTCAGTTGCAGTACCAGATTAATTCTGACAAAATAGGACCGTGGTATTAGGATCGAAAACTCACTGTCAGTGTCTTATCATTTATGTTGATAGTTTTCAAATAATTTTTCATTTAATCTGATATTTTTGTTATTTATCTGTTAATACAATATAATCGTATGATTCATGTAAGAAATTCATTTTCCTCTGTAAATGAGCCCGGCTCTCTGTACTTCTAAATACTTTGAATTTTTTTTTTATTGGATGGTTTTAGAAGCATACCAATAGAATTAAATTACAGAAACCATTTACATAATTTTTTAAAAAGAATTTCGAACAAAATTGTTTTTTTTTTTCTCATAAATTTAAAAAAAAAATATCCAGTAGACTAATCAATAACTTTATCCTGTAATTTTTTGAATCATGCATTTTACTGTATAGATTTTGTAGAGGTGGGTGAAAAATTAATAACATCTAATTGTCCATACCTAAATATACAGTCAGTTACTGTTTTGTATGATATATTTTTCCTGACAATTGTCTAGATCTGTGAACTGGCTGAGTTTTGAAATGTCAGATTTTTGTAGAGATGTAAGCATCTTAGAAAATTCATCATATTATTTTATGACTTAATTTAAAAAATTCCCCTTCATTCTAATGATTTTGTTTTGTAATTTTATTTTATGAAGTGAATTTTACAGAGTATGAATTCCATTCTGTTCACGTGCCACAAGCTTTGATATATGCTAAGCCTTGTAAAGCCTTACATGTTACGGAAATATACAAGGACACCCTAATCCACTACGGCCAAAATAAAACAAAATTCAAGCATGTCGTTGCGGTTTTATGTCGTGTATTTTCAGCATTGAATTTTTTTTATGTCAGCATTTACATGAAGAAATAAAACTCGACCCTGAACTTATAACGGTTTTTTGTCAATCAAAACAAATAAAATCATTATATGTGCTTATACATGTATAATGATAATTATATATCCATAATTTGATGGCATGTTAAACAATATACTAGTATTCCACACTGATAAGTGAATGAGATTATAAGTCCAGTGAAGAAATGGGTTTTTAACTTTTTAGCATGATAAGTGATCTGTTAAAAGACATTCAATGCTGATCGAGCTTTTTTTTTAAGACAAAGTTCTTCATGGCTTCAGGGATTTATTTGCAGATAATGCTTAAAACATTTGAACTATGTATAAAAAACAGCAACACGTAAGTACCAAAGAGTTACAAGTATATTAAGTTTAGAGATCTTGAAAAGTTTACGACGACGACAACAACGACATGTAGTTTAAATAACAAAAAAAGATTTTTTTCTTTCATTTTACAGTATCTTAAAAGACATTCAATGCTGATCGAGCTTTTTTTAAAGACAAATTTCTTCATGGCTTCAGGGATTTATTTGCAGATAATGCTTAAAACATTTGAACTATGTTTAAAAAACAGCAACACGTAAGTACCAAAGAGTTACAAGTATATTAAGTTTAGAGATCTTGAAAATTAATACCCATACATGTAGTTTAAATAACAAAAAAATATTTTTTCTTTCATTTTACAGTATTTTATTACTTTGTTTGTTTTGAAAACTCATCTTTTTCAACAGAGTTCCACATATCTCAATATAAGATAAATAGATTCAATATAAATATTTTTATCTATACCCTCTATTCTCTCTCTCTCTCTCATCACATTAACTTGACCAGCTCTATTTAAGTTAGTACATTTTGAACATTTTTTTTTCATTTTGCTTGTTATAATTTCTCTAAATTGAAGTGTCTTAGTGCAACAAGAAAATAATTAAGACAAAACAACGTTTTTAAAGTTTAATTTATTTAATCATGATTCATGAAACGATAGATACTATACATGTATATTTAAAAAAAAAAAAAATGAAATTCGTTATTAGATTATTTCATGCAAAAAAAAGCTATGGATGAAAAATTAAAAAAAAAATTAAAGTACGTTTGTTCAATGCTACAGTTTTCCTTTTTTTTTTCTTTGTTTTTCCTTTTCTACATTAATGGAACCTTGTTCCCAAAGTACATGTACAACAATATTTTTAATTAAAAAATTATAATTATTCTGACAATTAAAAGTGTTTATATCTCTTTTATAATCCGGGAGCAAATTCATGCGAATGAAGGTCCCTCTCTGGTACCCCTGATACATCGAATGTTGACATCAGAGTTATCTCTCCTATTTTTTATTTATAGAAAATACAAACATCTTGACTGTCATTCTTACACATTTTTGCTAAATTTGTAAAAACGTAGAAGATATATGTTTAGTTTCAACATTAGTACAAACAAGTTAACGAAAGATTAAGCAGTATGCACCGATGGATCAATGTTCTGTCTATCTGTCTCTGTCTGGATCAATGTTTACATGTGATCGACGCGATAGCGAGAGTGGTGGAGCGGATCTCAAAAAAGGAAGACAATTTTCCTTTGCAATATTTTGACAATGTACTCCTGTCTAACTTGTATCCTAAATCTAGTATAAATATGTAAATATATTTAAAATTTATCTATCTAGAGTATAGAGGTTGATTTATAATCCTATCAGAAAAGCACCTTGTCGACAGCTTCTCATCTTCGGCGAAGATGACAGCCTAATTCTATACATGTAGGAAAACTATTGGTATTAGAGACGTATAATAGATGTTTGTTAAGAAACCAGTTCTAAATGTTTTTATTTATATCTATTAAAATCAGTGGATTGAGAGATTCGGATATTGATTAAATAAATTTATCAATGAAAATAGATTCCACATGTTGGAAACAGCAATAAACACTCTGGATGCGTCAAACGTCAAAACACGTGGTTAAAAAAATTCTGCGTCGAAGTTTACCGTCAGTCTGCAACGTCACGTCTTTATGACGTTATTTCTCTGTTTTAGCAAAAATGCCATAAGGACCCTTTTCTCATGGGCGCAATCATTTCATTATATTGTTAAGCAACGTAATATGTTGAGAGATAAACACAAGTATTATTGAAATAATGAATAGGTTAGGTGGTATTTTTATAGCGATGTCGACAATATCGAAAAAACATCGTGCACTGGACATACCTCACTTGTTTGACCGACACGATTTTCTTTGTAATCTCTGACATTGCTTTTTTATGTTAAGAGAGGATTTGATCTCAGGAACAACTCTCAAAATATGACAGAATGTTTATTATTATATTTTTTTTTCAAATTACATTAAGATACATTGAATTTCAAACGTGTGGTTTCGATAATTACCCTATAGGTCAATAACATTTCATCTTTTTCCTACAATTTGACATTGTTACTAGTGTAATATTTACTTTAAAGGTACTTGACAGATTTGAAGTCAATATTATACAATTATGGACTTAGATTTGGATAAATAAGACATTGAATGCTGTGTGAGGACACCATTTTCATTTGCGATCTTCCATTGTTGAAAATAAAAAAAAATCTCCAGAATACTGTTTGTAACCTCCATGTTTTCCTTTCCGAGTTTCGCTATGTGAAAGACGTCCAGATGTTAAAAAATAATCCTGAAATAGGTTTGAAATAATTGTTTTCCTGCTCAGATACGTAGCTCGCTGAGGCCGTTGCAACAATTGCATGTTTACAACGTTGTTCGATGTTTTCATTGTGACGTCACAATGCCGTTGCACGCGCCTTGACCCTCCGGTGAATACGGCCTAAAATCCGGTGAATATGTAGTATTACGAACTGTTTGCGTTTGTATAGATTATATAGGGACTATAAAATAGACTATATAATAATTATCTATTATTTTCTATAATATTACGACTAATATATTTTAAAAGCGTTTCACACAGAAATTAACAAAACATCTGATTTCTTTTAAAAGTTATCAAAACTTCAAATTTTTTGGCGGGTTTGATTGACACACCCTTGCACTTTCACAAATTTCTTTCTTATTCTTAATCCTTAGGAAAAGTGGCAATTTTGTTATGTATTCATGATAAATATTTAAACTTTTATCCAGAAAAATAGTTTTATTCCGAAAACAAATGCTAGAAATGCTAGAAATCAAACCTCCCTCACAAGTATCGTCATCCCGAAACAACGGGTTGCGTACAGAGTTTAGCATATCGAGCTCACCCGTGTTATGTACACAGTTTTTGTAAACAGGGCTCGAGTTTTGTTATTGCTTATATTTAGAATTCACCGGGTGCTTCAAACGCCACATTCTGTTTATCACAACCACACGGACTGACAATATTTTTTTTGTATGTTTTACTTTCATGCCTACCCTGAGTTTTCTGGATTATAGTATTGATATTTTTCATTTATACGCAACGAGATTGCCACTTTTCTTAAGGATTAAGAATAAAATAAATTTTGTGGAAGTGCAGGGATGTGTCCATCAAACACGCCAAAGATACTATTAAAATATATAAGTAATATTATAGAGAAAACTAGAGCCGAGCTCGTTGCAAAGCAACGAGTAGGTCTTCCGTTGGAACTGCGGACAGGAAGTTCAGACCTTGGGTCAAGGTCACTGCACTTTTTTATGTCAACAACCTTTCTTCTCAGCATGAGCCTCCAGTGAATTTTAATTACAAAGTTATGCTTAAACATTTTTTTCTTTGTCAGTGACCTTGATTTGCCAGAAAGACATTTGATCAGAGTCATGACAAAACCTCCAATCATAAGAAATCTATGTTTCAAGTAAGAGCCTCCAATGATTTTCATTTACTACTTCATGGCGTAGTAAAGAAAATATTTCTTCTGTCAGTGACCTTGATCTTAACAGAATAACCTTGGCTCTGTGTCAAGACAAACACCTTTTAGTGATTAGAAGGTAATTACCCTGACAGGAATTTTAAAACTTTTCTGTCATTGGCCATGAAGATGTTTGAAATTTGCATTATCTCGTTCCATTTTGTCACAGGTCAGAAAAACAACATTGAGGTATTTTAAAACATTACCGGATATTAATATTCAAACAACATGGAGTTTCTATTTATGAAAGAAAGAGGGGTTGAAAGTCCCTTCCATAATATGTATTTTAGGTAATAGCAAGCTTTACTTTCAATAAAATTAAACTCAAAAGTCCACAAATAAAATGTCTTTCCTCATTTATTTCAAAGTTTGGGTAAAAGGGGGGTGAGGAGCATGGGGATGTCTTGATGTATCCCTTATACATTCGAGGTTATTATTCTGTTAGACAGGAAGACCCGAGGAGTTGTGATTTGCTGATCATGATCTAAAACACGCTGACAAACCGAAACCACATGGTTTTATACACGTTATTCAATTACTTTATTCATAATTATTTCCCTTGAAGGAGGAATGCATGGATAAATGATTAAAGAAAATTCCAGATGTACAATAGCATCCGTGCTTGGACTTTATTTTAGTACTACTGTCTACATAATGATATTGTGCTTGAAGGTGAATAAGATCATCAAATAAATTTAATTTAAATAGGAAAGGGAGATTATGTGTAATAGAATAAAAATCAGACAATATTTGATACAGGGACTCACTGGTAGAAACATGAATGTACTTGAATAAAATGCCTCTACCTCGCTTTCTCTCGTACGCGTATTTTTAAACCAAGGAAAGTAATTTGTGCTAGATATAAGTTCATCGCTTTAAAGAAAATACTGAGTTATATATATACGGTAAACGATACAAATGGTTTGACTTTGGTGCCGGTTATGATTTTAACAGTTTAATTTAGGTTGTAAAAGCGTGTAATTACATGATAAGTCTGTAATATTCAGATAAGATTGTTACCACGGTATATAAGTTCTTAGATTTTCGATTCTGGACATACGATGCGGGTTTATTACTACTTGAAAGTACATCGTATAACCTGCTACTGATATTTAATTGCGGAACAAAATTGCTATGTTAGCACACTATACTAATCATGTATACGGGTTTTGAATAAATTATAAAACAAATTAAGTTCATTGCTTCAAAATCATTATTTCTTGAACTGTACTATAAAACCTGTAAGATAAATAGACAGTGTGCAGCACAGAAGTCATGAAGTTTACACGTGCCGGTGTTACTTATCGATGTTTAATCCATTTCATTGAGTATAATTCTATCCTTATGATTCGGAAGATTCCTTTTAAAAGTTTAAAATTGGTATATCGATGGTTAATATCTGTGATGAAAAAAATGTGTTTCAGAAAACTTGTGTTGAAAACTGATTTATTTGTGTGTGAAAAGAGCAAAGCTTGTGCATTTTAATAAATATTGGTTGAGGTAAAGTAACTGAAGATCGCCAGTCCTTGCGCTATGAATCGTCAAATTACACATGGAGCTAACGAATATTTAAATATTGAAGACTGATTAATGTACATGTAAAATAAATGCCCCAGCGTTTTATACTAAAGTCAAACCTAAAACATTTTTAGATATTTTTGAAAGATTTAATTTACTTAGAGAAAATAATATTTGTTTACTGTTGTGGAATGGTTTGAATATACCAATTATTTTGCCTATGAATGC
Organism: Saccostrea glomerata; assembly: GCA_003671525.1. NCBI lineage: Eukaryota > Metazoa > Mollusca > Bivalvia > Ostreida > Ostreidae > Saccostrea > Saccostrea glomerata. Next base: position 117,614 of record PRKT01000450.1, on the reverse strand, counting down.
GGGGTGACCGGGTCAATGGTTCACCGCGGTGTGTCGCTTTAGAATTTCTCGGCCGTGTGTAATCGAAAGATAGATTACGTAATGAATCTGGGTTCCAGGTGAATATGAGAATCGCACAGTAAATAATTGTGTATTATTTGACTCTTAAAAGTTTTTTTGATGAAATCCGGGCGTATATTGTTTCCGTTGAAATTGTTTGTGTTTATATTCAAACGAATAAAAGATACTCGTACTTTTTTCCCTATAACTCTTTCTCTTGGAGTTGGAAAGATCTTTATCAATAAAAGGAAAATGATATCATCGAATACTCTGAACGGGAAACAATTTAGAACACCTTTAAAACCTAATTTAAAAAAAGATATGATACAGCATTGTAAAATATTCATTACTTACGGCAAGTTTATTTCAATTATGGAGTTCTTCAATATCATGAAATGATTATGTGATTTGATGTGATGTCAAAATGAGAACGGAGCCTTGTTTATGTATGGATCTAGCTTTCTTTCCTACCATACGTAAGACTCGAACAAAATAATATTTTCATGGGGCAGAGATAGTATAAAAAGGAACAATTTTATCAAGAATTTATTGTGTATGACTGTAGGTCGCTGGATCACACGCCGATTGATTCCCGGTGACCGACTTTGCCCCGCCGCTATCGAGGGAGGCGCGTTATATAATTGTAAACAAAGAAGGTGAATGTTAAAGCCGTGCATTTAATGGCTGTGAATAGTATATGTGCTTTTATGTTATGTTTTATTTTCTCACTATATTGTTTGTTTTTATGTGATAAGAAGAAAAGATTATATTTTCTTCCCTTTTTAGTAGACTTGGTTTATACGATTTAAAAAAAAATGAAATAAAAGGGAAAGTTGACAGTGAATAAACATGAAAATTTGGAAGAAAAAAAAAGCACAAGCACTTCAAGAACTTTATTCTGAAGAACATTAGTATCCAATAGAGCCATGTTTATTGTTTATAGTAAGCTTGCTTTGGTTACACGCATGAGGAGCTCTCGTTTACGTGCTGAGTGAAAAGAATTACCTGTGCATATATAGGTCATGCACCAGCTCCTTTAAAACAAGACTCGAACACAATAACAATTTCATGAGATCAGTAAGATGTTAAAGCACAACTTTATAATCGATAGTCATTCGAAATATTTACCGTTTTTGAGTTATTATGCAAAAACTTTCAAGGTCCCTTGATCCCTAATTATAGGGGCCAGCCCCTTTTGAATATTATTATATGAAAGCCCTTGCAATTATGCACAACTTTTGTTCATTATGTCTTAACAAAATATTTTTAGTTTTCAAGATAAAAAGAAAAATATGTGTAAATTTTCGCTCTTTTAGGCGTTCTAATTTTTTTACCCCTATTAAGCGCCATTGTGAATACAGAAATCGAAAAACAAAAAGCCGATGTGCACAACTTCAATCCTTCTGTTACCTAAAATCAGTAAAAATTCTGCTCCAGCTTTTGTGGTCTCTGAGCCTTTATCCGGAAACGAAAGCCTATAAATTTTCGTTTAAAGGGGAATAACTCAAAAGCGGAAGTGATTTTTTGAAATGTTAGATAGCACCCTGATAGAGGTTAATAATGTCTATAATGTCTGAAAATTTGAGCCAAATTCGTTGATAAATAAGTGCGATATAAGTCCTCAAAGTTGGCGTCTAGGAAGTAGAAAAAAAAGGATAACTAGAGCAAAGCTCGTTGCAAAGCAACGATTAGGTCTTCCGTCTGGTTTTGACCGGAAGTGCCGGAAGTCACAGAACAAAAGAAAGCAATGCGCAAAGTAGTCTCCAGTGACTTTAAATTTCAATTTTGCATCAAAACCTTCAAAATAATCCATTTTTTGCTTCTTCCGGTTTGACCGGAAGTGACAACGACGGACGGAAAATTAAATTTAATGCTCCCGGACACATATGTTACCAAAAAACATGTCATTAACGGCAAAAATACGCGATTTCCGATTACTTCCGATTTGGCCGGAAGTGACGACGCCGGACGTATTTTGATGACTCCAATAGATTGAGCTTGACATTTTGAACAAGTTTGCTTCTTTGACGTATCACAAATTCTCAATACTTTTTGAGATATAAAAGAAACACCTTCGGCCCCTCTAATCCCCTTATTTATGGGGCCAGCCCTTTTCTTGAGATGTCATTTGAAAGATCTTGAAATTCTACACCTTTTTTGTTCTACATGCTTTAACAAAATATTTCTAGGTAGAAAGTTATCGTAGAAAAGGTGCTAAAAATTTTGAAAGTCTTGATGGGACTATTTTCGGGCCATAGCGAGCGTAGGCGCTTCGTACTTCCGGAAATTGTGATATACTTTGTGCACTTCTCCAATGGTTGCCCTAGCATCACTGAAAATTTCATGCTTCTGTGTTAAGTGCTTTTTGAGAAAACTGCCGGACAAAGTGACCCTTTAAAAATCACTAAATTGCGGAAAACTCCAAACCGGAAGTGATGTCATCAAAAAAAAAAATTAGATATCTAGATTTTTTTATGTTCTATCAGACCTGAAAGTTTAATGAAAATCGTTCGAGCCGTTCTCGAGAAATCGCGCGTACAAAATCGGTAAGAAAAAAAAACAATAATAATAAAATTAGGTCTACCATACCTGAAAGTATCGTGTGTCTATCTAAAGCCGTTTAGGAGAAATCGTGCGGACAAACTGACCCTTAAAAATCATTAAAATGCTTATAACTCCAGACCGGAAGTGATGTCATCAAAACAGAAAAAAACGCATAAGGTTCAAGTGATGTAACATAAGTCCTGAAAGTTTCATGGAAATCCATCGAGCCGTTTTCGAGAAATCGCGTGCACAAAATCGGTAAGAAAAAAAAACAATAATAATAACTAGAGCAAAGCAACGAGTAGGTCTTCCGTCCGGTTTTGACCGGAAGTGCCGAAAGTGACATCAAAAAAGAAAGCAATGAGCTAAGTCGTCTCAAGTGACTTTATAATTTCAATTTTGCATCAAAAACCTTCAGAATAAGCCATTTTTGGTTATTTCCGGTTTGACCGGAAGTGACGCCGACGGACGGAAAATTAATTTTTATGCTCCCAGAGACTTATCTTATCCAAAAACCTGTCAAGAACGGCAAAAATACGCGTTTTCTGACTACTTCCGGTTTGGCCGGAAGTGACGACCTGGACGTATTTTGACGACTCTAATAGATAAAGCTTGACATTTTGAACAACTTTGCTTCTTTGACGTATTACAAATTCTCAATACTTTTTGAGATATAAAGAAAAAACTTTTGGCCCCTCTAGGCCCCTTGTTTTAGGGGCCAGCCCCTTTTGAAAGATATCATTTGAAAGATCTTGAAATGTTACACTTCTTTTGTTCTATATTTTTTAACGAAATATTTCCAGGTAAAACGATATCATAGAAAAAGTGTTACAAATTTTGAAATTCTTGATACGTCTATTTTCGGGCCATGGCGAGCGCCGACGTGCGGCCCTTCTGATTAAAATGAATTACGTTATACATATCTACAGACTTTGGTCTATCATACCTAAAAGTTTCATGTTTCTATCTTAAGCCATTATTGAGAAAGTCTGCGGACAAACTGATCCATCAAAAATCATAAAATCGGCAATATCTCCAAACCGGAAGTGACGTCATCAAATCGGAAAAAAATGCATAAGGTTCAGGTAATGTAACATAAGTCCTAAAAGTTTCATGGAAATCCATCGAGCCGTTTTTGAGAAATCGCGTGCACAAAATCGGTAAGAAAAAAAAAGAATAATAAAAGTGGAAAAGAAACCTAAGAATAACAAGAAGGTCTTCCGCTGAAGACGGAAGACCTTAAATAGTGGAAAAGAAACCTAAGAAAAACAATAAGGTCTTCCGCTGAAAACGGAAGACCTTAATTATCTTTACTAACAGAATCAGTAAAAGGTCTTCCGTTGGAAACGGAAGACCTTAATAATAACTTCAAATCTATGTACAAGTACCTTAAATAATACCTGCATGAATATGATGAAATGGAAATCTACATTTACTACCAAAAAACAAGGATTTAAGTAATATGATGGAGATTGTTGTGAAGTACATATCCTCATCAGTGTTTAAATGCTGAAATTTCTTTTGATAATATTTGCAAAGTTATGTAAAATCTTATCTGTGAAAAGTAGAAAACACTTACTATGGTCTTCAAATCTAGATTTAGATTTATCGACGACGTATTGTCAATTAACAATGGTAATTTCCATTCCTACGTGGATACGATATATTCTAGTGAGCTTGAGATAAAAAATACCACAGAGTCCTACACTTCTGTATCATACTTGGATATCTTACTTGAAAAAGACGCAAATAGTAATCTAACAACCAAGCTACATGATAAACGTGATGACTTAACTTTTCTATCGCCAACTTCCCCTTCATATGCAGCAATATACCTTCATCACCTGTATACGGAGTATATATGGTAGACAGACTGCTAGGCCCAACGACACCTCGGCCTGTGCCGGTTGACACCTCGGCCCTGACAGGTAAGCTCAAAATCACTGACACCTCGGCCCATACTGAAGACAGCTCAGCACAAGGAATAAAATTGATTTATTTTGTTTGTTTAAATTGGTTTAATTTTTATTTTCTGTGATTTCTATGGTTATGTAGATGTAAATATGATTAATCACGACACATATACTACAAATATACGATAAACGGGTAGATAATTTCTATATAATTTCTTTTCATAGTTATGGAATTATTGCCTGGTTGATATTATCCAGATAAACGGTTTTTCATATGAATATGAATTCTTTACAATTATTCATATTAAATATCATTTGAAATAAAGTTTCTGCATTAAACATACAGTCAACGTAAGTCATTGTTGATTTGAGAAAGTCCATCAGGTCTCACATTCTTTGTCCAGTTGGATATGCAATGATTATCTAAAATAATGAATTTGTCGTATATTACCACAATCACAAGTCGCATATAAATCTCGCTGTACATAAGACAATAATAAAATCTTTTTCGGGAGGGAATATTATGAATTTGCCTCATTTACTTCGTGGGTTAGGTTACGGATTGTAATGCGACCATTTGCATCCACCCGGAGTGATCTGTTCTGCTCTTGTGGAAGACTACGGAGTATTGCACGTGCATTATTTTCAATAAGGCGCTCCAATCTGGATTTGCTGCTCCGTATAAACACTGATTTGTAAGACTCACAGTTTTTCAGTTGCATCTTGTTTCTTAACACGCGGATTTTCTCCTCTTTATTGCGGAAGCTGAATTTCACAAGACCAGGTTTGTTTTCAAGTCATGCTGGTAGACGAGATACATCCATTATATGGACACTATCAGAGACACTGTCCCCTAGGGCAGAAATGAGACTTTCTGCCTTTTGCACAAGGTCTTCGTTTTCATTGAAAGCTCGGCCACTGGCTATTATTGTAATGTCATGGTTTTCTAACGGAATTGTATGTCCATCGTGAGCATTTAAAATCGCAGTCGATGTGTGACGGCTTTGTTCCTCTAGGCTGTTTAAACGGCTCTGTATTGAATATGTAACGGGAGAGGAGAAAATGCAGCGGACCAGACCGGGATTCGAACCCGGGCCCCCTGAAACTCCGGTCAGGTGCTCTACCAACTGAGCTATCTGGCCACCGGCGATCGAATCCGGCTGACCGCCACATTCCTCCCTCCTTAAAGGTCTTTGGCCCTCCAAAGACCCCAACCCAGGCTCATCCCTGGCAGGTCTTTCACCTGTCAATTCCAGGGCATGGCACGGCACCAAATCTGTAATAGGAAAGGAGAAAATGCAAGGCTGGACCGGGAATCGAACCCGGGACCCCTGTATCTCCAGTCAGGTGCTCTACCAACTGAGCTATCCAGGCCGATATCCACGGCCCTAACCATTACATTCCTCCCTCCTTAAAGGTCTTTGGCCCTCCAAAGACCCCAACCCAGGCTCATCCCTGGCAGGTCTTTCACCTGTCAATTCCAGGGCATGGCACGGCACCAAATGTAAAGGGAGAGGAGAAAATGCAGCGGACCAGACCGGGATTCGAACCCGGGCCCCCATAACTCCGGTCAGGTGCTCTACCAACTGAGCTATCTGGCCACCGGCGATCGAATCCGGCTGACCGCCACATTCCTCCCTCCTTAAAGGTCTTTGAGATTATTGAGATTCATTTTTTCAGATTAAATTACATTTTATTTTTGATAAATCTTTATTTATCCTGTGCCATTTTCAAAGACCTTTAAGGAGGGAGGAATGTGGCGGTCAGCCGGATTCGATCGCCGGTGGCCAGATAGCTCAGTTGGTAGAGCACCTGACCGGAGTTTCAGGGGGCCCGGGTTCGAATCCCGGTCTGGTCCGCTGCATTTTCTCCTCTCCCGTTACAGTGTTCACTATCTCATCTGTGCGACTTTTTTCTTTACAGATATCAGTAGAAAGTTCCTCACGCAAAGCCTTTATTTTAGTGTCGATATTATGAATTAAATAAGATTCAAGTTTGACAAGTTTTGATTCAAAAAATTGTCTCATGCTGTCCTGGCTACAGTTTAAATCATACACCACACTCAATAACTTATTTAGTTTTTCAGAAATTGAGAAATCAGTTCCTTCAGCCGAAACTTTCGTTTCTGAATTATTTTTGCTGACTGTAGCCATTTTAGTGTGTTTGAAGTGAGATTCTGTGTTGTTAATGTCAGGCTCAGAAAAAACGCTGCAGTTAGCGCTTCCTACACTGTTGTTTAGATCATTGTTTTCTTCATACAATACAAAATTTTACTGACCTATAAGTTCACTCACCAATACTGAATCAGTATCCCGGTGATCACAACTCTCGATTATGGTTGGCCGTCCTACTGACAATTATTCATTTTTACTCCACTAAAATTATTTTTACTGCAGTAAAAATAAAACACTGACCATTGCTACTCACAATTAAATATTTTTACTCCAGTAAAATAAATTTTACTCCAGTAAAAATAATCTACCTCTGTACTGGAGTAAAAATACAATGTGGCCATTTAACTCACAATTAATTAGTTTTACCCGAGTAAAAATATTTTTTCTTGCAGTAAAAATATGACACTGGCCATTTTTACTCACAATCAAATATTTTTACTTAAGTCAAAATCAACCAATCACATTCCATGTTAGATATTTGGTGACTCATAGCTCAACGGGGAACATTCCCCAGGGTGTTTACACATGACATTTAGAAACTATAGAGGATAGAGTTTATAGGGTCTACTATACAACATTAAATACATAGGCGCCCTTTTTTAATGTATCAAACATAATATCATAGGCATTAAAAATTGGGGTTGACTTTTCTTTGTTGTTTTACTCCCCCCTTTTCAATTTGCTTTCGACGCCTAAAACAGGAAATGTAACTGCAAATGGACTATACTGTACGGATTTGCCGATATACAGTATACTATGTAATCTAGAAAACATAGCATATTGAGAGTATAGAAAACATGTAGTGATACTATAGGAGAGATCAATTAAACGTCTAATGCCTTTTTTCCGCGTTACAAGGAATTTCTGGTAGTTGATAGTGTCCCAAACTTAAAATATATGGCTGTGCCAACAGTAGTAGGACTATGTATATAATTTAAGAAGTTTTTCTTGTGAAATTATAGATTGAATCATACCATGAAAAAGTTTCTATGATAAACATAATTATAGACAGTTCCGCATTTTTTTTTATATCATAACTTTGGTTTTTTATCTCAATATCCAAACACAGGTGCTTGGGGTCGGGACCCTTTTAATTTGTAACAAACTTGGTTATTGGTTGATTTTTACTTAAGTAAAAATATTTATTTGTGAGTAGAGAAGGCCAGTGTTATATTTCTACTAGAGTAAAAATAATAAAGGAGTTTTCCACTTAAGTATAGTAGCTTGGTCCCTTTTTTCGCCTGTTTTTTACAGAAAATACTTGAGGATATGGTATTATTTTTATTTTCATGGTGTATAACAAAGTATTTCTGATTAAATTTTTTTACAATCATTATCAATGACTTTGATTATCAAGAAATAAAAGCCAATTTTCAACACCTATCGCACATACAAATTCCGGAACATTTTCTTACGATAAGAGTACGGTTTCTCTATTACATACACATGGGCGGAGACATTTAAATCTGGTACTATAAAAGGAAGACATGGTTAGCTAGCGGTAGCGTGAGATAAGAAATAATTAACAATGACCGGGTTAGAATACTATTCAATAAGCTTGAATTTTACTTGCACTATTCGTTTTCTTCTTAATTTGGCGTGGGCGAGGGGCCTTCTTTTTGCATGTTCTTTGGGGTATTTTTGGTCTGAAAATCCCCTAATCACTTTTTTTTTTATCTTGAATCTATAAATGCATCTATCAAATATATTAACCACCATTAATTTTCTTCCATATGACAGTTTAAAAAGTAAAAGTGATCGATTAATAAATTACGGTAAATATACACAGAAATACACTTCCTTTCCTTTTGTAAAGGGGGGGGGGGTGAGAAAAAAAAGCAATAATCCTGATCAGAAGTTTGATAAAGCAAAAAAAGGGTAAGCTCTTACAAACTTGAAAAAAATCGATTATGTAGGAGTGGGAATCAAACTATTACCCATTTTGATTTGAAAAATTTCAATGTATGTTTATTCATATCGCACCAGCCTAAATGCTTAAGAACTGAAGTTTTTTGGGGGTGGGGGGTGAAGAACTCAAGATTTATCTCTGAAAAGAAGGGGTAATCCCTCCCACTGATACTACATGCCTAGTATGTATATTTATTTCTTAATTTTGCTCTAAATTCCACAATGAATATTCCGATTCACTTGATATGTTTAACATATACACAGCGTGTACAAATCATGTAATATACATGTGTTTAATCTCTTCAAAACGGTTGTTGAAAAATAGAAACATAATCATTATGCTTCATAGAGATTCTTAATAATAGATATCACAATATCGGTAAATGAAATTCAAATTCAGTATTCATCTACTTAGTTGCATAAATACATTCGAAGTTTTTCTGAGTTTATATGCACCCCAAAACGTGACAACAAAAGAGTAAGGTTGCTTTGAATAGTCTTTTTCGCAAGAAATTGATTAAATGTGTATTTATATACATCTACTTGTATATTATTGTGTTGTTGACAATGCCCAGAAAAACTGCAATTATATATAAATACATGTATGAGAATAAGAGTATGTCCATGAAAATCATCATTTGAAATTTAACATGAGTGATATTCTTCGATGTCTATAAATACTTGTTTTGAATTTTAATAAATAAAAGATTGTGACTGCACTTCTCAAATACGAGCTACATGTGTCGCTTCTTAGAGAAAACACGCTTTCCGGAGGTATATATTCACCTGTGGCGGAGTGGAATCACGTGACATATTATCTATTCTTAGCAGGTCAACAAGAGGTTAATATTATGTAAATGTACTCACCAAACAGATTCAAAATCATGATACTTTAAAGTAAAACACATAGAGCGCAACGTTGTTCAACAAAGATATTTTCACACAATCTGTATAAATATGATATACATATTATATTTCAATCTCGACTTTGAACAAATCTGCGCTCGATGTTTATGAAAGCCGAGAAGTAGGTACCTGTCACAAATTTCTTTTGTTATTCATGAAAATCAAAGGACCCCACCTTCAGAACACAGCTTTGCGTGTTGTCTAGTTCAATTATTTGACATTTTTTAACGTTGACGCAAATACTACAGACATGAGAGAATAATATAATTTACTTTTTAAGTTTTTTAATGAAAGTTTAAAATTTGACGAGTAACCGGGGACCACAGATAATGCCTTATTGAGACTTCTTCTTTGTGAGTAAGATGGCCAGTGTTTTATTTTTACTGCAGTAAAACTAATTAAATGTGAGTAATGTGGCCAAAAAGTATTCATACTTCAGTGAGAAATTAAATAATTTTACTGGAGTAAAAATATTTAATTGTGAGTAGCGATGGCCAGTGTTTTATTTTTACTGCAGTAAAAATAATTTTGGTGGAGTAAAAATGAATAACTGTGAGTAGAACGGCCAACCATACTCGATCTTGTAATGTTTGGAGTCTTGTTGAGAATCGCTGCCGCTACTAACTCTATCCTTTTTCCTTTTACTTTTTCTAGGCATTATATGTACATCAGGAACTGCTTGGGCAGAAAGTTAACCATCATTCGTGAAGTATTTGTAACATTTTTCACCGTTCATCCAGGTAAAAAACGCAGAGCAAAAATCCGTGCGTCCATCTTGTATTAGCTTTTGTTTGGGCCGATCAGTCTTTTATGCGAGCCGAGATGTCTGCAAAGGACAAGTGCACTTAAGCAATGCTTTATGGGCCCTTTTTATGTGCCATTTTAATTTAGAATATATAACCAAATCGTTCTCTTTTGGAAATAGTTATATACCAGTGTATATTTCTAATTAAAAAGCACGATAATCATCACCCAAATCAGCATGGATTTGAAACAATTGACTATTTTTAAATGCCTATACGGACACCCTAAAATCCGGGAAAGTCGAACCGAACCTATTTTTAGTTTCGTTTATGTAAATCAAGGCGAAGAGATCTTGAACAATCTGATGGTGGATCACAGTCGGGCGCGTTTGTGGAATGTATTTTTTTTGTGCTATATCTGTTTTAAAAATTCAAAGAAGTTGTGTAGTTGCCTGTAGCCATAATAATCAAACTAAGAAATCGGTAGTCTTGCATTTGAAAAAAATATATACAATAAAATGAATTTGATATCTAAAAGGAGTGTTTAGGTGGGCCTTCAATACCTGTTTCATTGTCTTGTATAAATGTTAAAAATGTCTGACACTTTTATGAGTGGCGCTAAACTCTCTTTACCCTACCGTAATCTTAAATATAGATACATAGAAATATTTTTCAGCGGCGCGACTCTGACTAAATGACAAAAAAAAAACCTGCCGATGTTTTACAGTGAGTAAACTTTTGAGGAATGTTTACCTGGGTAGAACTCATGTGACTATCGTATTTAAATAATTTATTCCACAAGTGGGTTCAACATGGTCATACAGGTAAATACCTCTCACTTGATATAGGAAAAACACTGTAATTTTTGTACATTTTTATTATTTTAACTACCAGCCTTATCGTGTACAAATTTCCGACTTTCACACAAGTTTTATAAATGTTTATGCGTCTTTTGTCATTCGCACAAGTTTGTACAAAGTTAGGCTCATAGTAAACAAAAGCTTTGAAATGAATGACCGTTGTCGATTAACTAAAGAAAATCACAAATGTCGGTTGACCCCTGCCGCATTCTATGGTTTTGTTCTTTGTATATACGTGAATTTCAGCGGTAAAATTTGTTGAATCTTACGGTTTAGATATCAATTAATGATTTGGGATGAAAAATTTTGCTTAATTCATTTTGAATGTTTATTTTTTCACATTTTACCGGGGCCATAAGTGCACTCGTTCTTTGGGCCGAGCCGTCGAAGCCGGTGTCAATGGGCCGAGCAGTCGTTGGGCCGACCAGTCTGACATTCCATAACAAACTCGGACCATAGGGTTTTTTTTTCACTATCAACATAGGGTATGAAGATGTTTCGAAAATTGCAAATTTAGAAAATTCTTATTTCAAAAAGTGTGCCGTGCCGTGGCATAGTAGAAGGGTACACTCTCTACCATTGGCTCATACGGAGAGATACTTTTCTGCTGTACGAAACACATCTGTCGCTGATGGGATCCAGGGTCGTAATGATTGCATTTTAGATGAAAACCCAAAATCCACGGTAGATCAAATACTTCGTCGATAATTAAAATGCTCGTAAATAAAGTTGTTAGTAAGGACCCATTTTTTTTTTTACCGTATGGTTACCTGAGGAGGGAAGGGTTGGTCAAAGTAAGAATGTATGTGTGACCTCCCTGTCAAATTAATAAATGGACCCCCATTACCCAAGATGCCAGAAATCTGTGTATACGCAGCAGTACACAGGAAGTCTGTGTTTGGTAATCAGAGTCCTCATTACGTGTTTTCTGTCTGGATTTGAGGGAAAATATGTAAAATAAATTATTTCAATTTGATATTTATTTTGGACTAAACTAATTCATCATAATGTTTTGAAGAAAAAAATTATAAGATATATCTATATATCCTTAAAGAAAATGTTTTCTTTATATTAAAGAAAAAGTCACAAGTAAAAAATACAAATCAATAATATTTATCTGTATTAATCTTCAATAAAAAAAAATCACTTGATCAAGAGAAGTCTGAATATTGAAAAAAAATAAAATAAAGATATGAGTTTTTCACCCTATCTTTGGACTTTCAATAGGGCGTGACTTTCTCGGCGCTACGTAAAAGCGAACACTAGTAGATTCTCATTGGTTACGAAATCAACAACATCAGGAACTTTATATTGTTGTTGATAACAATGAGACGACTTATGCCCCACCTCTGTGTCGTGAGAGAACTTTAATTACCATTACAGGCTTAGTTTGGACTTTCAGTAAAGGGTGGCATTCTCAACGTTACCTAATTATCTTCTGAAATTTACACAGCTTCCCATCACTGTTGAAATATACATGTGATAGAAATGCGGTCGAATGTAGTAAATAGCCAATTTAAAGTTCCTGATGTTATTAATTTCGTAACCAATGAGAATCTACTAGTATTCGCTTTTACGTAGCGCCAAGAAAGTCACGCCCTATTGAAAGTCCAAAGATAGGGTGAAAAACTCATAATCCATCTATCTGCCCATCTTTGCTAGCCAAGGGTTTCTGATACGCTTCACCCTCATAAACCCAAGGGTTTATGAGGAGAGTACTCCTCAGAAACCCAAGGGTTTATGAGGAGAGTAGCGTATCAGAAACCCTTGGCTAGCGAAGATGCTATCTACCATGCATGTATTTTTAATTTTAATTTTTTTTTTACTTTAAATATTTTTTTAACATCATGATCAATGAATTAATAAAAAATATATGGTAGTCTGAGTTTGTTATAGTCCGACTTTAGTATAGTCCGAGTTTGTTATAGTCCGACTCCGTTATAGTCCGACTTATCTGTCAGCGAGAAAAGTTATAGTGATCGCGTATATCATGTAGTTTGGCTGTAAGATTATCATTAACGTCTTTTTCAAGTAAAATATCCAAGTATGAAACAAATGTGTTAGACTCTGTGGTATTTTTTATTTTTTTTTTTTATTTCAAGCTCACCAGGATGGATCACATTGACTAAAGAATTTATATTATAATTGTTATCTGACAATACATCGATATATCTAAATGTCGATTTGAAGGTAACAGCAAGTGCTTTCTTTTTTTCACGAATAGGATTTTGCAAAAGTTCTGCCTCAAAAGTAGATCTGTTGATAAGGGGTTGGTGGTAAAATATAGGAATGCAGGTGGTTTCGCTCCAATTACGCGTTCGAGCCGGGTGGTTTCGCGCCAATCTCTTGTTCGCGCCGAGTGGATTCGCCCGATTAGTTTCTACTGTATAACTGAAGATACCGCTTATCGGATAGTCGTTTGATTATTTATAATGTATATATTAAGATATAATAAAGAAATGGTATATGCAATGAAATGGGAAGTCTAACAAAGAATAATCGTCATGCAGAAGAATCCTTGTTCTACATAATTTAATATTGTAAATCAAATGAAAAACAATGACAACCTTCACTGAAAAGTCAATGAAATTTGTGTTAATTGTAAAATAAATATCTACTTTGACATCCAGTCTTAATTTTTCCAAATTAGTTCAAATATAGTCATAATTTGGCTAAAAGGGTTTATTCCCCGAACGTCTAAAACCTATATAAACAGTATAATTATCACACTCAATTAAGAGGCCCTCTGAGGGGCACAGGTAGCGTTTACTTGTGTTACCTGTGTCTAAAACTGTATGAATAAACTACCTGCATTTATATGACTGTGTCAAAGTTATATAGGAAAAATCTTAGCGATAAGTCCTATGAAATGAATTTATGTTGTTCAAATTTTTAAATATTTTTTACTCAAATGTTCAAAGTGTTTACTAAGTTTTTTAGTCAATCTATGTTAATCAATGTTTCAAAAATCTTAATTACCAATAATTCTTAAAAATTGAATTAAATGTTTTTTTTTAATGTTAAAAATATTTTTCAACTTAAACTTTTAAAGAATTTATTTTAATTTTGTAGTAAAAAAATAACTTCATTTGAATAAGAAAATTTTAAAGTTTATTTTATTGTCCTAATTGATCTTGACATTGTAGATATATTCTATTTTATTTTTTATAATACATCCGTTGAATTCTTTAATTTTTTTATCGTACTAAATAATTTTTTATGTCCATTTTTAGCTAAAGTTTTAAGCATTTACTCTGAATACATTTTAATCGTTTTAAGTCTCCATAATAAATCTAAACTTAAATCTTAGATTATTAATTTTATTTATATATATAATTTCAACTAACAACATAAATTATGAAGAATTGGTAACGAGGCTGGTTAGTTCAGCTATTATACTTTGAAAGTAAGATAAGACTTTTTCTGTGATGGCTCATTTTACACCTGTCCTAGCTTCAAAATCTGAGCTTAAGAGATGAGAGATTAAACCCAATAAATGTGAAAAAAGTGCTAATAAATATTTTATACTTCATATTTTATCTCAAAAATAAATATATTTGATTTAGAATATTAAATCAAGACAACACAGGTAACACAAGTAAACTCTACCCTTGCCCCTAAGAGGGCCTCTTAATTGAGTGTGATAATTATACTGTTTATATAGGTTTTAGACGTTCGGGGAACACACCATCCAACACATGACATTAACGCTTGGGGTTAATTAATTACACGGTACTAAGTTGTATAATTACAGGTAATCGGGGGGAAGCCATACTGTATACTACCATTATCTTACCTGTAGATAAAGGGGGCGAAACCACTTGGCGCGATACCACTCGGCGCGAACACGTAATAGGCGCGAAACCACCCTACACCAAATAATGAAAGGGTGAATTATTCTAGAGCCGAAATAACTGGCAACCGCTAAGACCTTGTGTTGAAAAGTGGAAATCCCAGAGAATAAAATGAACCTCTAGTAGATTTGTCTTAGGATTCAATCTCCGAATATAGACTAGAAATATCTGCATTTCATCATTTGAAAAAGTTGGAACATTAAAGAATATCAAGTAAGCTTTTAAGTTTCAGAAAAACAAATAAAATTAAACAAAACGCATAGTGGCGAGCTTTCGTTTTCCTGCACAGGCACTTGAAGGTACAGACACATTTAATGCTTAATGTTTTAATAAATTTGCAAAAAAAAAACTGCCAGCAAAAGGATTCAAATGACGTTAGGTATAAGATAAGGTCCAATAACAAAGCTAATCGAAATTATATATTGTTTTAACGTCTACTTTCGTTTTAGGAAAACAATGAGGATTCACGACTGGAGGATCTAAATTTTTTTCATATTTTGAAACTCGCTGACAACAAGCAGTTTATATGATCGATTATAAATAGTTTTACTTTCTATTGTTAGCCTAACTCTATTAGAAATTCTTTCATGTTCATTTATTGGAAACATTTTTCTATAGTGTGATGATTTTCACAATTAAAAAAAAATTCGTGTTAAATTTTCAGATTATACGGACCCTGAACCCGGTTTTAAATGGAAGGAAAACTTTGGAGACATCAATTCAACTGGTATTTTCAGAATTAGAATGTGAAAATAAAAATGATGACTCAGTCATTATGCTTGTAAAGGATGCATTGCACATAACTTCTGTGACAGGCATAATAGAAATGAAATTCTTGTCTGGTAATCATAGTAAATTAAGAGGTCCCTACCTAATAAGACTTACCTTAAGATATGTTCAAAAGTGTGCCCTAAGCCTACTCTATGTCAATCTATTTAAGGTAGGACACAATAGATAGGCCAAATTTTTCCTCAAATTCAATTTTTCTGAAATTTTTATATTTTGTTCTAGGATGCAAAATCTCTTTTTATGCATGATATGAAAGAAATTCAACCAAATATTTTTTGCCCACATTTTCTGAAATATGGCCTATCAGACCTCTGTAAGAAGATTGTGAAATCAGACTTTCGACTTGGGAATGAGCCTCATTTTAGAATTATTAATTTATCTATTGTATATTTGTGCAATACTTTTGATAAAGATAACCTTTCTGTTACTTTAAATCAGGAAATCATATTGATACTGGAAAATCTGAGTAAAATATTAAGTAAAAACAAAACATACATAGCGTCGGAATTGAAAATTTACATGTAAATATCCGACAGTTTAAGTTTTCTTAACAGAAAATGTATGATTCAATTTTTACAAAAAATCAATAGAATAATACAAATGGGTCCTAGAATATAACGTATAAAAATAAAGACAATTGAACCAGTGGTGTCAGATATTTTGGCGATTAAAAAAAATTCAAGGGTAAAAAAAAAGATTCAGTAGATGATGTCATAATATTTGACCTTTGACCTCTTGATATGACCTGGACCTTTGTAGTACATAAAGAATGGAGACTCTTTATATATGTGTCCGAATATCACCCCTCTACTATTTATGGAACAAAAGTTACACTGCATTTTATAAAAGACTGTTACATGCTTGTTTATTGCACTAAGATAGCGTAAACTCATTCCCAAATGTAAGCTCCCAAGTCCCCAATATATAGGATTCTCAGATTTTTTCACAAAATATGACGCAAACATGCCAAAACTTATTATTTTTCTTACAGGGGCCATTCATTGCTGTCAATATAGTAATATTATTCTTTTCTCTCCAGTACTTTTTAAGAAATGGGTTAAAATAGAAATCACGGGTGTTTAGTACTACCTTAAACTTAAATGTTAGATCCGCTCCCATACTCGCTACACTAACGATGCTAGTGAAGCGAGTATGCGAGCGGATCTAACATCTAATTTTAATTAGATTGACTCTATGTATATGAATCTTTGTCAATGTTACCGGGTTCAATGTTATCAAATTCTATCTATCAATAACTAAAAGATTTAGGAAAACATTTACTGAAGACACGACTGCAATGATCTGACACGTACCTACCTAAGGTAATTTAGACATAAAAAATACAAATGCACGAGGAAATTGTTGCTTTGGTCATTACTTTGACGTAGCAAAAAATAAGAATATCTGACACAAAACTTAGTGATCAGAGTTTCCATAATTTAATGGTGCAATAACTCTAGAAGATCATACTTGTACAACAATCGGTAATGATTTTTTTTGTTCCTAGGATATAATAGAACCCTTACTTTAGGTCACTAGATCAAATCACTGAGTAAAAAAAATTGTTAATTTATAAATCTTAAAAAATATGTTTTTGAAAAAAAATCTTTTGTTATTGAGGAAGTATTTTGAGATCACATATAGCTTGTGGGTTTGTCACTGTGTACATAGAGTAACACAACTACAATGTTTAACATTGAGACAGCTACAACACATTATTTTAATTTTTGAATCGATGTAGTCTTATCTTTTCTACTAAACAAAAGACATAAAATATATACATACATAACATTCTAACAAGTCAGTAAATTTGCAGTATGGCACTCCAGCAAACAGGCTGAAATCAGTGAACAGTATCTTAATTTAAGCAATTTTACTAGTTGACTTAGTGCATGAGCAATGTGTAGTTTTACTAAGATAGTTCTAATTTGTTTGTTTATTATCAAATTTTTGGATTGTTTGTAACATTTCAGAAAAGCATTAGAAGATTACTATGGCCTCTTCCTCTTACGCGTCTACAGAGGAGACGACAAATGCCTGTAGAGCCTGTCGACTTCTGCTGGGTCCATGTACAGATCAGTTACGTGATGTTTTACTTCACCATGTACCACTTTCAACATTTCCACACGTCATTAAAATAAAGAGGAGTAATCTCCCCCGTCTGACAAACCAACAGATGAATCTTATTTTACCGAGAGGTAGTAGTTATACAGGAAACTATGGTGATATGGATATTTCATTATTGTACACTCTAGTTAGAAATATTTGTGGTATACCATCACACAACAATGGCTGGGGAAATGATCCAGACCCTACAGACCGATCTCTCTCTGCCAACATTGAGAGAATCCGTATTGCCAGAAATCAGTGTGTACATTCTTCTAGCCCAGTCCTCTCCAATGCTGATTTCAACACGATCTGGTCAACTGTCAGATCAGCAGTTGTGGACCTTGATTCTTTCCTTAGCAATGGGAACCAGTTTGAAAGAGAGGTGGACTTTTTGAGACAAGAGACAATGGACCCTGTCCGTGACCGCCATTACATAGAAGAACTTAGGAAACAGGCTGAAGAAGATGCAGAAACTAGAGAAATGGTCCGAGGACTGAAACGTAATTAAGATGACAAAGTTTGACATTTAATTTATGAATAAATATTTTATAAAACAATGTTTGAATTGCAGTCAATGCTTACTTTAAAGGGTTTTTTTTTCTTCTAGGAAAATTAAAAAAGAGTGAAACAGACAGAATTAAAAAGCACAGAAAAATGCTAAAAATTGTAGGTAAGTACATTTATGATAAAGAAAAAAATGGATTACCTTTTTCATGAGATAAAATTCAATTTTTTTAAAACTGCTTTGAAGAGAAACATCCTTTAAATAAAAATTTGTTTTATTGAAAGATGTCAAAATTCGATATCTAAAGTATATAGCTCAGTTCTGGTTGGATTATAATGTAAATAGCTTCTCCTGATATTTACATTATTTATTTTTGCACGGAAACTCGCTTAAAGCCATATATGGCATAACTGATCAAAATAATATATTTTTGAAAAATACAAAATTAAGTAAAGAAATATAGTTAATACATTCAAATTAAAGCTTTTCATATAATTCTGAACACGGAGAACACCTCGTCTCATCTAAAAATACAATTTTATCTTCTCTGTAATGTGTTATTAAAAATCTTTTGTATTTTCTTCCGATACGGAGAAAATTCCGAGAATCAAATTTAAATTGTGATATCTTTATAACGCAATTGACTTAGATTTTGTAATTTACGGAAACGTTCTATCTTTATATAAAGTAATGATACAAATAATAAGTTCCTATAATTTTAGTCTAATAATTTCCATTGTACATACGCCATATATGGCTTTAACAAAGGGGTCCATAGGCATCTTTGCTTAATCTAACATCGTTATATCATTGGAACAAATTAGAGTGTTTTTAGGTCACCTGAGTAAACTCAGGTGACCTTTTGCTATCACTTTTCGTCCGTCGTCGTTCGTCGTCCGTCGTTCGTCGTGCGTTAACATTTGAACATTTTCAGGTTCTTCTCTGAAACCACTAAACCAATTTCAACCAAATTTGGCATATAGCATCTATGGATGAAGGGAAACAAAAATTGTGAATTTCATGGTCCCTGCCCCCCTGGGGCCTGGGGGGTGGGGCAAAAACCACTAAAATTAGTGCAATCTTTAAAAATCTTCTTCTTTACTCCTGGACATCAAGCAGTCAAACTGTTTGCATGATTGTAATCAGCATTGAGTCCTCTACCAAAATTGTGAAATTCATGGTCCCAGGGACAGGGGTTCTAGTGCTAGGGCAGGGCCAAATAAGTATATAGTGAAAATGCATTATTTCTTTGAAAATCTTCTTCTCTGCTACTGGGTTTTAAATAAACCTACTAAGTACATACTTATGATGAGCAAGAGTGCCTCTACCAAAATTTTGAATTTTATGGCCCCAGGGTCAGGGGTTCTGGTGTAAGGGCAGGGCTCTATAGTTTATATAGTGAAAATACATGAATTCTTTGAAAATCTTCTTATCTGCTCCTAGGAATGAAATAAACTAATTATAGAGTTATGATGAGCAAGAATACCTCTTCCAAAATTGTGAATTTTATGGCCCTAGGGTCAGGTGTTCTAGTGATAGGGCGGGCTCTATTGATTATATAGTGAAAATACATTGAATCTTTGAAAGTTTTCTTCTCTGCTCCTTAGTATTAAGCAGATGAACTACCTATATGGTTATGATTAGCAAGGGTACTAATCTTCCAGAATTGTTAATTTCAAGGCCCCAGGGTCAGGGGTACCATAAAGGAGGGGGGCTGTACTTATATACTGAAACTGGATGAATTGTTCGAAATATGCTCCTTGGTATTAATCAAATATTTTTGAAAAGCAAGGGTGCTTTTTCAAAAATTGTGCAATGTGTGGATCTAGGCCTAAGGGTCAGGGGTTCATGTGTGATTGGGGCATTACTGATCCCCATTAAGTTACCATTAAGCCAACTCAAAGTCCTTAATGGGTGCTTAAATGTAGCTTAATGGTAGCCTAATGGTGGCTTACAGGTCCTTAATGGTAACTTTTAGACCACCATTAAGTCACCATTAAGCTACCATTAAGCTAGACTTACAGGTGCTTAATGTCCAAACTCCATTAAGCCACCATTAAGCTACCATTAAGCCACCATTAAGCCACCATTAAGTCACATTACACAGTCGATAATATTGTTTTTATGGGTGAAAAATTATTTTTATAGTGATTTGTTATTAATATTATAAATGTAGAGTTCGCTTATATCTTGATTTGGTAAAAATAATGAAAAAGAACGAAATTCAAAATCCAAAAATAAAAAAAAAACGCCACAGTCGGGATTCGATCCCATGACCTCTGGGTTGCAGGGCGAACGCCTTATCCATTAGGCTATCGCCGCTCTTGATAAGGTAAGAAAATATTAAATATTTAACCTTTATTTTTTTCAAAATTTGTTTGGACTTGTAAATGTATTTACTAGTATTTTGTTGAACATTTCCAAAAGTCTTGAATTGATTTATTAATGAAAATATAAACAATTTTATTTGTGGATTTTTACACATTAATATATATTTCTAGACTGAGTTCGGCTTTTAGATTGATGTAATGTGATTGAGTTCTTCGCTCTGTTATTCGAAAATTTTCGAAATGTAAGCATTAAATCATGATTGAAAATAAATTAATTAAAAATAAAACACAAAAGTCTATCATCGAAAAAGAAAGAGGAAAAATCAGATTCTACTATCATTTTTAATATACTGCGGATATTAACGGTTTCTGTGTCAACAATTTAGTGACAATCCTCGCGTAAGAGTTACCTGGTTTATTACGTTTACAAAAACTTTTTTTAGAATATCATATTGAGTTTCAATTCTTTTTGTATCATGATGGGTATCAAAATAATTGACTTTTTACGATGAATCATAATTTTTAATTTGTTATATGCTTGCGCTAAATATAAATTTTTTAAAAATAATTGATCATTAAAATCTGTCAGTGTACGTTGTGTATGTATAGTTTCCTGTTAGTTAACCGGGGACGGGGGGACACCTAATTAAGGTCTATTGTCTGACCAGTCGGTTTACTGTACACTGATCATCTGTTAATCTTACCCCGTTTCTCAATGTGTATACATCTGGTCGGATGTCATGTTTAGTCTGATCGGCCGTTCCTCTGAAAATCGATTTTGAAATAACAATCATTGAAGACCGACTAGATTTTGACAGATACTTACCGCTGCATTATTAAAAAAAA
>PRKT01000450.1:65889-95396 GCA_003671525.1 Saccostrea glomerata | reverse complement strand
CCCCCCCCCCCCCCAAAAAAAAAGGACAGAGATTTTTTTTCATGAGATTATATAGTTATATTCCTGTGAATTCTGTAGCGGAATGTTTCTTTTAACACATGAAATAAAAATACCATTTTGTTTTTAAAAAGTAATATATATTTTGTGTTCATGGATATAGATAATTTTAAGAACAAATTGATTTTTGGTATTGTAAATTTAAGATATTTCACAAGGACTTGCTCATGGTGTGTAATAATTATTTATTTTTAAAAATCATATACACTAAAAATAAAAACAACGCATGTACATGTAATAATGATTTATTTAAAAAAAATAATATACGGTTCTGATTCAGGATGTCTTGTTTTATTATCACTGTAAATGATTTTAAGAAAAAATTAGACACCTCGATCAAGCCCCTGTGGCTATTAGCTAACTTTGTTCCCAGTGATCAAGTTTATGCATGTTGACAAAAAACTCGTAGAAATTATGATTGAGACAGAATTATGAGTTGGAATAGATTTTGCGTAAATGATATTAAAATAACTAAAAGATAGTTCAAAGAATCTATATAAGATGCGTAAAAGTTTAATGAGGATTGACCATTAAGTCACCATTAAGCTCAGCTTAATGGTGGCTTAATGGTAGCTTAATGAAGTTTGGACATTAAGCACCTGTAAGTTGCAGCTTAATGGTGGCTTAATGGTGGCTTAAAGGAATTAACTTCTT
Organism: Saccostrea glomerata; assembly: GCA_003671525.1. NCBI lineage: Eukaryota > Metazoa > Mollusca > Bivalvia > Ostreida > Ostreidae > Saccostrea > Saccostrea glomerata. The sequence continues at coordinate 94,685 of PRKT01000450.1, read as the reverse complement.
TAAGCCACCATTAAGTCACCATTAAGCTACCATTAAGCGATTGCTTAAAGGTGGTCTTTCGTCTTGTGCTGTCTGTCGGTCCATTTATTTTTCGTTCATTTGCTTCGCAACCATTGCACATACTGAAATTTGGTATACATATATATCACATTAATATTTTGGTCAAGTTCTGTTTTGGGTACGGCCACACCATTTTTGACATAGTAAGGCCCCTTAGACTGAGAAAAATTTCAAATATTTGCGCAGTTTCCATTTATTTTCTTTGCAACCGTTGTACATACTGAGATGAAATTCGGTATACAGATTTATCAGATGAATATCTAGGTCTAGTTGTGTTTTGGGTACAATTGCGCTATTTTTGACAGAGTTATGCCACTTGGACTAAGAAAAAATTCAATTATTAGCAGTATACATTCATTTCCTTTGCAAGCGTTTCACCTACTGAAATGAAATTTAGCATACAGATTTATCAAATGAATATCTAGATCAAATTCTGTTTTGGGTACCATTGGGCCATTTTTGACAGAGTTATGTCCTTGGACTTTAGTTAGAAAAATTTAAATTATTTGCAGTTTCCTCTCATTTTTAAATTTATATTTTTTCTCATTATAAACAAAGAGATATCTGAACATATTGAGGATAAAAAGAGATAAAAAAAAAAAAGAGAAGACAATAACAATAGTGAATGACATTTGAACTGTCACTCCTCAAAAACAGGTTTCCATGTAGACCATATGAAATTAAAATACACAATTTTATTCTTTTGGATTGAAACAATTTTTTCAATATTATATTTGATTCTTAAATGAAATAAGAGTGCACTGAGATTTGGCATTTTCTTCTGCATCAAACAAGTAAAGATATATTGTTTAGTGTATAGTATAATAAAATTTACAGGAATCTCTACTAATATAACATTATGAATGTTAAATCCGACCCTTTTTGAAGTTAAGTTCTATATATATGTGGATAGGACTACTGAGTACTCCACAATGCCAAAATATTATCACAAAATAAAAATACATGTAGGATTGTTTCACTTTCATTCTTACAAAAGGTACAAAAATCAGAAGTTTTGATATTAATCTTGTTAAGATAGCAACCTACAGGAAGAATCCTATGCAGTATTCTAAACTGTGGTCATTGAACAGCTGTATCACTTGTTACTTTAAAAAAAACATTAGAAACATCATGTATTTCAAAATCACACTGCCCATAAATACTCAAAATGGAAATCCATTTTGATGTAGATGTAGGTTTAACACAATTTGTGTTGTATTTTTCTGACTGTAACAACAATTCATAAAAAAAGGGCATATGTGTATTGAAAGATTTTGTGGATAAGGATTTGTCAATAGACATACATTTCAAATATTTTGATACTACAGTAAGAACATATTATATTGCATAATCTGCTTATTTGCATTTGTTTGTGAGAGGCAATTTTTTTTGTAAAGAATCAAAGCATAAAAATTTTTTTTCGCTATCTACAAAATCTCCAATTACTCTGATATCTTTCTCATACCAATTTTTTTTTAATAAAAACAGACCGTTTGCCAACCAAGATATTAGAATTAAACCACATTGGGATATTTAAAAAAATAGTTTTGACACATTTACAATTATTTAAACACTTCATGACCTCCAGCCATGATTTAAATACATCTTGTCAGAAAGCATTGTTTTTCGGAAGTAAATGCTCTAAAATAAACAGATCTCAAAAATGAAATAACTTCTCAATAACATCTTTTCCATTCAATGCAAAAAAAAAAAACTATCCGTGGCTTTTGTTTTTGAGTTAACCTTTTCATTCAAGAAAATTTTAAAGCAATTATAAAATTATTCACATCAACCATTTTTAAACCTCCAGAAAGATAGTCTTGTGTGACAAGGGATCGCTTTATCTTATATGATTTGGACTTCCATATAAATTCAAAAATATCTTTTTGCAAATCAACTAAAAACTGGTTTCTAGAAGATGGCAAAGAAATAAATAAATGATTAAGCTTTGGTAGGATACTAGTCTTTAACAACAGTTATGCGACCAATTGGAATTAGGATTCTTCGTTTTCATTTTTTAATCAAACCTCTTATTTAAGGTAGTTGTGAGTCATAATTGATATCAAATATTTGTTTAAGATGAACTGAGAACTGAATTCTTAGTATTTTGAAAGTTATAGTTCCCCATTCTAGTTTCCACCTTGTGTAATGGAAAACTTCTTTTGAATACTTTTTGATCTAATCCACACTATTTAGTTTTTGATATGTTAATTTTCAATCATGAAAGTTTTGAATAAAAATCAATGATATCAAGAGAAGCAAAAACGGATTTTTGTGAACCATCTAGAGCAAGAAAATTGTCATCAGCATACTGAGATAATTTATGTTCTTAATTTAATATATACCACAATACCTTTAATGCCTTATTCTGTATAATTAAAATTGCCAGAATTTCTGCACATAGAATAAATAAATATGGAGAAACAGGGCCACTTTATCTGCAACCTCTTTGTATTTCAAACTGATCAGATGAAAATCCACTTTGTAAAATAGAAAGCTTTAACATTTAAATTTAGAATCTTGACTCAGTTTATAATCTTTGAACCAAAACCAATATACTTCAAAACTTTTTATTTAACTTCCATGGCAAATGTGGCAAAAGAATTGAAAATCTCTCTTCACTTATTTTCTAAATTTTAATTTATTGTCTTGTCAAAGTAATTTATTACTGGATGACCAGATTTTATGAAATTATGAAGATTAATTTGATTTTGTATAATTTTTTTTTAACAATAAATTTGCAGAGTATCATGATGAAAAGTTATTTTTCAATGAAATAATAAAAATGTTACAATGCATTAATATTGATGTTTTATTTGGTTGCTCCTTAGTTTCATTCATTAAAAAATATAATGGGCAATTATACTTTCACTCTAAATGTTTCTTAAGAAACCTCTCTACACTGCACACTAAAGAGTTCTAATTCTAAGGTATTTTTTGCAGTTAGAGTGATCTGCCCTTTGATCTAAATTCTAAAAAATTGAAATTTTCCATATTTCTTAATTTATAATTAATTCATGTATTCTTCACATTTTAAAAGGCCAAGATAAATTAACTGAACATGGTATTGACATGTATTTTCTCTACTGAAGTAATTAGCAGCGATTTCTATTCACTGATACTGTGTTGTCTTTGAGCATTTTTCCCGGGGCTAAATGGCACGCACCGTACACTGAAAATTGATTAAATAAGCTCAATATTAACTCCTTTATACAATATATTTTTCTCAATGTCCAAAAAAAATTGCATTTGTGTAGAGAGGGTCCTTAAAAAAACACTTTATAACTTACTGAATTGTCTCGCGCTAAGAAATTTTACGTTACCATTTCCCCAAAAGGACTTTACAGCGGAGTGCATTTTTCTCAAAAGTTTTGTACAAGTAAAATATGACGTAATATTTTGATAAGAAAATGACTTCGTTTTTATGAGATTTAAGCAAGTATGAAATTATAAGAATTTGCAATAAATTTTATGGTTTTTTTAAAGTGCGTGAAAATGCGTGATTGCCGGGAAACGGTAAATGCGTGATTTTTCCACAGAAATAGCACATGGCATGGAAATCAGGTCACAGGCTTAGAATTAAACATTCAAATTTCCACTGCTCATATACTGTTGATAAATTTTCGTGGGCATAAAGTTTCGTTTATTTATCATCTAAAAATGTTTTGTGGACAAAGTTTCCTTGTTTCAAAATAAAACAAATGCAAACTGCAGTCATTCAAAAATTATGTGGGGGATTTTTTTCGTTGGTAATTGGTAAGAAGGAAATAAACGAAATTAAACTCTAGCAATCAAAATTGTCAGTGTATATTTATTGAATGGGTTCAATGACAACGTGTATTTTGTCGGACAAGTGACAAGATTTAGCCCGAAGCCTGTTTTAATATATAAAAATAATATAATAAAATGATTAAAATGATATAAATAAAAAGAAAGTAATTTACATAAATACATGTATGCTGCCCAAAAAGTCATTTTATTTTTATTTTTCAGATGAAATTAAAACGCCAAAGTCTGTCATCCCTCCGAATGTCAGAGGTATGTTGGTGAATTCAAAAACAAAAACTAAAAGAGTGAAATAATTTGCACCAAATTCGTTAACTTTGACATTTGTCAGTAAAAAAGAAATTGTAAAGGCATATACATTCTTGTTTATATTTCCATGATGGCAACAGATTTTCTGAAATACATAATCAGAGGAAGGATATAGAGATAACGAACAGCATTCAATATCAAAGTCCGTAAAACAATATAAAAGAATTTCGAAGCAAACACAGACCTCCGAACATTAGACGTGAGATCAGGAGCTATGAAGGAGTGAGCAACTGAAATTAAAAATATATGAACATATTCTTTTCCTTCAGAATTGTGCAAGGGATAAGAAATTATAACATCTACGTTTTTGCTCTTGTATATGTAAAAGGTTTATTTTTCCTTGATCATTAATGTTATTTGCCTCAGTCACCCGCATAACACAGGGGTTAGAGCGTCTGCGTTAGAGTCACGGCGTAAAAAGCTGATCCTTACGTCAGAGTTCAAATGAACAACAGGACGTAGACATTGGTATCTCTGATGAGACCTTTCCAAACGAGGTCACGTGTCGCAGTGGGAAAGATCCATCACTACTAAAGGCCCTGAGTGCCATGTAAAGGTTTAAATGTACAGCCCTACACCGACAAGTGGTAACGTCTACATATGAATAAAAAAAATTCTCTAGAGATGTTAAATAACAAAAAAAACATTATTTGTCACTGGTTTGAAAAAAAATAGATATTTTTTAAAAAGGTCAAAATAAAATGTAAATTTCATCAATTATGAAATTCATGAAAAAAAGAATTTTAATGCAGGAATTTTAATTACAAATGTTATTTTTGAAGTAATCCAAATTTACCTCTGTTAATTTCTTTAACACTGAATACCGATATTTTTTGTGTTTTACCTTCAAAACAAGCTTTGTTTTTTTTTATGTATATACAAGGTTTAATATCATGCACTTTTGAATTGTAAAAGGAATGCATATCAGATTGAACTTTCAGAAATCCAATTATTTTACCGATATTATGAACTTAACATCAATGAATTAACAATAAATTTTTTAAAAATATCATAAATAATATGGTGTAAACAAAAAATATGGATATTTTCAACATATAATGTTTTATCAATTTAAAAAACAAAATTTTGAAAATTAGGTTAAGTTCGGAAAAAAAAAGAATTCTTCAGAAATCCATAAATTGCAGTGTTTCTTCAAATTCTATCCTGCAAAAAAAAAAATGGCGGCCTACATGTCAGGACGGCACAGTAGTCGGTCTCAGGGAACGAACGAAGTACGGGACTCCCAAGCCTTCGAACAAGGGGAAATCGTGTCAGATGAGAACGAAGACGATAGCAGTTCCCATCATGATCATTTTGAAGATGAGGCACTTTCAGAAGAAGAAGGAACAGAAGATTACGAAATCAGTGAGTTAACACAAATGTCTGAACACGATGAGAACAATAGTCAAACTTGTCATGATTATGAATTGCAGCAATCAGACATCCAAAAACTAAACACAGAGCTAGAAAATCTTCCCAAAAAAAGATATATTGAAAAGTTATTGAACCTGACAAATAACAATGAGTTTGCAATTGCAACGTACAGAAATGCACTGCATGATAGAGCTAGGTTAATAGAGGGGTTCCCACAGGGTACACTCATTAAGAGAAAGTCTACCAAGACAGGTTCACGAACTGAAAAGTACGTCAACGACTGCTACAGTCTGTATATGTATATAAATGGCGACCCATCGCACACCGAAGGATTAATTATAGAACCTAAATCTGTGCAACCAAGCTTTGAATTTTCGCTTACTACAAGTACCGAAATTCAAACACAACTACACAATCTAACAGAGAGAGTGTCAAAATTATAACATGAAAATCGTACAAAAACGAACACGATTAGATTACTTCAACAAAGTGTTCAGTCATTATCTCTTGATAACGAAAGGCTCCGAGAAGAAATTTCGTCAAAAATAACAAATCTGATATCTCAGCAGAAAATCACAAATCAAAAATTGGACAGTGTCGGCGAATTTCATTATCAAACTTATGAAAATCAAATTGCCTCTTTAGAGTCCGAAAACAGAAAACTGATGAGAATGCACCAAAATCAGCAAACGCAAATAAACGAAATAAAATACAGCAATTCAAATAAGGCGTCACAACCCCTTTCTGAACCCCTCAATTACATTCCAATGACTAACGGAACCAATTCTGACAATTATCCCAGAAGCGCCCCACATTCCGGCACTCAAACAATCAAGCGTACACAGGTGGAAAATGTCCAGTCATCCGAGACATTTAACGCTAGCATGTCGGGGGAAACCCAATCTAAATTTAGTATACAAGAAGACGAGGAGACGTATGCGCCCGTGACAGATTGACTGTTCATACCAAACCATCTATAATCAACCAAAAACCATTATATTCTTCACAGATAAGTAAGTCCAAGAACCAGAACAAGCAAATAAGTGACGAAAACGAAAGTGCCTACTCGAACACACAGGAACGAGACAATATCAGGTATCGATCAAACACCGGTATGCAGAACAAAGAAAAGAACAAAGATGGAGAAGAAGAAGTGTTCCAAGGCGTAACTTACAAACCAGCTGCCAGATACTACATGTCAGGATTAACAGAGGCTACAACCCGCACCGGTATCCTAGCATTCTTTAATCGTCAAAACATTAAAGTCACGCATATTAGAGTATTTGAATCAAAGTACGGAAAGTCTCCGAAGTCTGCAAAAATTAACATTTGTCCTTTTAGCGCGGACTTTGTCGAATCGGATCAATTTCAACTGCCAAAGGGAGTGCGCATGAGAAGGTGGCTCAGCGTAAAACAGTGGCATCAGAAATGGGCCGACAGAGAAGACCTAGATCAGAAAGAATACTGACTTTAATCGTAATTACGAACGTTAAAGTTACGTTTACATCTGTAATGTTGCTCAGTCTATTAACTTGGAACGTTAGAGGTATCATATCTTCATCATTATGTTTGTCAAATGTTATGAGGCATACTGATTGTGATATAATAGTTGTATGTGAACACAAGCTTTGTCCACAATATTCTAAGTTCCTTAATAGTATTGATTTCAATTATCAAAGCATGGTTAAATGTGAGCAAATTTCAAATGGTAGCTCCCATGGAAAATCAGGTGTTGGGATATTGTACAAAAAGTCTATGAGTTTCAATTTTAAAGAAATCAATGTTGAATCAAGTAGAATTATTGCATGTGAAATAAAGCAAAGGTCTTGGTACCCTATTTTTATCTTTGGAGTGTACTTACCGGCAGATAATAGTATTGATACTTATATTGAAGAGCTAATAAGGCTAGATAACATGTGTGCATATTATTCAAATTTTGGTCATGTTATAATTGCCGGCGATTTTAACGCAAGCTGCATAGTTAAAGATTATGGAAAATCAAATGTACTTAAGTCAAAAGAATTAGTCAATTTTATAGAGTCAAATCGGTTATTTAAGGGGGATGTACAAGCCATATTGGATCTAGTCTGGTGTAAACTAAGAAATACCAAGAATGCGCTTAATACTCTGATAAACTAGCCCAAAGTTACTCAAAGTGCTAATGCACTAATTACCTACTGTTAGAGACCAAAATTAGTAAACAATTAAGTTTATTTTGTCTTAATTAGAAGAAAATTAATCATGTTAGAACTGCGCAGGTACAGCATTCATGAGATGAAAAATGCATTGAAAATGGAGTTAGTTTGATTCATTGATAATATGGCTACAACCATTTGTTTCGTTTTTTTCTTGTCATTATCCATAATTCTTGAAAATTTGATTTTTTTATGGGTGTCTTGCTGAGGCCATGTGTTTATTTTGGTCCGCCATTCCTCTGTCACACAGAGTTCGAATAACAATGATTTTAGAATAAATGCGACCATAATAACATCAAAACAAGAAATTACTAAGTAATAATCATTAGGTTGTATTACTTACTACTTTTATTTGTTGCATCGCATCGTCTGATTAATGAAAAAACGCGATTTTAACCTCACTCCAGCAAATCGGGAAAAACTGTTCTGTTTTCAACTCGAAATTCCTCGTTAATATTATTCCACTGAGCACATGGTTGGCATGTGCATATATCTGCTGTGGATAAATCCGTTGATTACCATGATTATATTTAATTTTTATGGAACAAGTCTTGATAATTTGTTGGTTTCTTTAAAACTCAAGAAAAAAAGATAAAAATGTCCTAAACATATGTGTTTTCGGTGGGTCTTTTTTCTGTGGCGATAGAAGTTATTTTCAAATGGGGCACTGCAAGGAGGATGCTTAGCATTTAATTTGAAAATGTTAAACAATATGCAGTGCATGAAAAATAAATTGTAATTACATGTCTTACAATCGAAAAGTTGGTACATATGTCTATTTTGTTTAGAAGTTAAATAGAAAAAATAGGCAGTTATATGATATCCTTCAGGCACCTCACATAAAAAGCTAGAATGTTTGCAATGACCCACACATTGTATGGAGTAATGTTTGGACACAAAAACGCATCATGTCTCATTATGTTGACAACGTTGTAAGCTCTCGCTCATTGAACATACGAAGCTTGATAAAATATAATGAGTTGTTTCTATGAAATTTAGAAGCGAGCACAATGTTTGCAAAGAAAGGTCCATTGCATATATGCTATGTCTATCATCGCAAAAAAAGTAAGTGCTAACCCCCCGAAAATCCTATGTTTGTTTTTCAAAATAGTGTCAAAGATTAAAAAAAATTGCATTACTAAGTATGTGATGGAACATGTACTAGCCTTATAATACCACTTGTTATAAAAATATTTGGTTGCCCTCTCTCCCGATCTACTGCCTAGAAATGGCCCGACTCATTTTTTTAACATTCCATTACACGATATTTTTTTCTTTTTCTTCCGTCAACAATTCTGTTTAAATTTTAAGGATTTTTTTTCTCACCTATAAATACGGACCCAATAATTTTTCCCTGAGTTGGGAGGACCACCAAACATCATTTTAAAGATGTTTATAGGTTGGATTTTTTCTCTTTACTTTGTACAATTGTAATTGTGAAAATATGGGCAAATAGAAAAAAAAATTATTCATTAAATCTCCTAACCCACTCTGAATGATTCCATGCCTTTTCAACTGTTGCTCCTCTGTAATGAAAATTATAAATGCATGTTTATTTGACACAGTATACGAGGGGTGATCAAAAAGTAAACAATATCTTAGGTATTTGATATTTATATTATTGTTGAAATATTCAAGTATTTTTCAAAGTGTAAAATTTTAATTGAAGGTCTTTGATAGCATATTGCTTTATTAAAAACACATCCCTTTTCAAACTTGCTTTCACCGGGCAACATAACAAGTATCATATTTAACCATCTGCCTTCCTTCACTAAAACGATATCCAATCATTGATTGAAATTATAGGAAGCAATTTAATAAACTGCTTCACATGAACAAATTCTTATACGCTACTTCAAAGGCATTTCTAAGATATACATGTGCCACGAGTTCCACTGAGACAACCATTTTTCGTCAAAAGTACCTGAATAATGACGTCATTTTCAGATTGTGACATCACAAACAAGGATCAAAACTTCAGCATATGCTATTTATAGAACTTGTGTTTGGCTATCTAATCTGAACTGTGGTTTTGTAGATATAGAGATATTTCGCGAAATTTTTGATAACGCTTCGTACTAGTAGGTACTAAAACAAGGTCATTCGTATCAATTTTATGTGTCTAATTTCTTTGTGTTTTATTGTAGATAATTAAATTTTAATAGATAATATAATTTATCTGTGGCAAACTTACAAACTCTTAATTTTTAACTTTGATGGTGCTCATTTTTCCTTACCTGGAATCAAAGAGTTTAAATTTTTTTTATATCAATACGTAAACTATTTAACAACTGTTCGATAATAATACTAAATAAATTACTTCAAGCCACACTATAACACCTTTCCTCTTTTAAAAGTGTTCATATTATTTGAAATATTTTGCAACTGTAATCCTCTTCTACATTTAAAGATTGTTATGGCCCTCCATATTAAGAAGAGGTCTGGAAAACAAGATTCTGTGCTAAAAATAGACCACGTGCTGCTATCCATGAACTACTTTCATGGTTCTTAATACTGTTTTTGAAGACAATGGTACCTTGTTTTGAACTTGAAATTATCATTTAAAAGTGCAAAATTTAGACATTTTCTCAACAAATGGTTGTAGAGAGAACATTAACGCACAGTTTGCATATTTTTTTGGATTTTTTAAGGCTCTGCTGAATTCTGTAGCTGCTCAGTTCTAAGGAGCATATCAAAAGCATTTTTCTGCAAGAGTATAGATTATATATGCACAACAAGCATTCGGTTATGCATATTTATTGTATCTTTATCAAAAAGACTTAAAATTTGATCAAAATATAATGTATTTTAGCCATTTGAAGAAATGTTTACATTTTGCTCTCACTGCACTTAAAGTGGCCGTACATCCCCCTTAACCCATATAATAGTTTTAAAGCAACAGAACCTAATTCCCAATACACTTTTACTGGAAATGATACCATGCTTGACTACATATTCCTGGATGAAAGTTTTACAGAGCAAGTGAAAACATTTAAGATTTTTAATGACGGTGAAATTTCGAATACATCAGACCATTTTCCAGTATATGTTGAGATAATAGTGAATGAAAATCTCCATACTTTGTCACCTATCGATAAACAACTTCCAGCGTGGCATAGAGCATCAAACGAACAGATTGCATTGTATGAGAATGTAGTTAATTATGAAATAACCACTACCGACATCGCATCAAAGATTCAAACATCTAAAGAGATAGAATCCGTGTATAACCATATTACAACTATTATGACTAAAGCAGCACAAAAGACAATACCAATTTCTAAATATAACAAACACACAAAACCCTACTGGACAAGTGATGTCAAGAGCGCACATCAGAACGAACGTCATATGAGAAAATTATGGATGAATGATGGAAAACCACGAGAAATGGAATATGCATCCTATAGTTATTATAAAAAAGCTAAGCGTGAATTTAGAAATACTCTGGACAACGCGTACGAAATGTATATTGATGGTGTAAATAAAGATATAGATGACGCAGCAGGATGTGACGTACGACTATTTTGGCGCTTACTTAAACAGCAGAGACCAAAGAAAGATAAGATATATCCAGAAATTAGACATAAAAACAAAGTAGGAAACTCTCCGGAGGGTGTTGCAGAGGTTTTCGCTAATTACTTTGAAGAAATTTATCAACAACATAAGGACAATCAGTTTGATGAAATCTTCTTTAAAAATACACAAGAAGAATATAAGCAAATAAAAGCGGTTATTTTCAATGCTAATTTACCAGGAGGTCCTATAATGCGTTCTGAAGTCTTAGACTCCGTTTTATCCTTGAAAAACAGAAAAGCCCCTGGGGTAGACCAAATACAAGCGGAGCATATTAAAAACTGTGGGGAGAAAATGACACGAGTTCTTTGCGACATATTTAACGCAATCCTAGAGATTAAATACGTTCCGTCATTGTGGAAGAAAAGTATTATTGTCCCTATACATAAAGGTAATCACATACCAAAAGCAGACCCTAATAGTTATAGACCAGTATCACTTTTATGTACAATTTTTTAAAGTGTTTGAAAAATTCATTCATGATCGAATAAAATCATTTATTTTGAGTCATGAGCACTTTCCCAATGCTCATCAGCAAGGGTACCAAAAAAGTTTAAGTTGTACTACAGCATCATTTGTATTACAAGAAACCATATACTACAACATAGAAAACAAAAGCAATGTATATTCTGCATTTTTTAGACAGTACTAAAGCTTTTGACTCCGTGTGGAGACAAGGTTTGATGGTTAAGTTGAATAAATTAGGGATAATTGGCAAATTATGGTCTATCATTGATGATTTTCATATAGATACAAAAAGTGCTATTGGTGTTAATGGATGTATGTCAAAATGGTTTAATGTTGAACAAGGTGTACGACAAGGAGGGGTTTTATCAGGCTTTTTGTATTCAGTTTTTATGAATGACTTGCTCATTGAACTTAATAATGCTAGTAAAAATATGGGTATTTTAAACACCAAAATTTCAAACCCAACCCTTGCAGATGACATAGCTTTGTTAAGTTTAACCCCAGCAGGTCTTCAAATGTTACTTAATGTTGCCTATGAGTACTCACGTAAATGGCGTTTTAATTTTAGTGCTGAAAAATCAAATGTTGTAATATTTAGAGACAATAACAAAAAAGTATTTAGTAATTACGCATGGCATGTTGGTAACAAGGTCATACCAATTTCAACAAATTACATCCATCTTGGCGTTCAACAGACATCAAACCTTCGAGCTTTACCGAACACAATCCGCTCATGTGAAAAAGGAAGGAAATCCTACTTTGGAATAAAAGCAAATATGCTTAAGAAGCCTCACCCCAGGACGATAGTCAGTATTTATAAGAAAGTTGTATTACCTTCAGTTTTATTTGGCTGTGAGTTATGGAACAACTTAAAAACAAAAGATTTGAACATTCTGAATAGATTTCAACATTTTATTGTCAAAGACATACAAAATTTTCACAAATCAACAAGAACGGCTGTTTGCGAAAGTATGCTAGGATTACAACCAATACAAGCTGAAATTGATAAAAGAAAACTATATTTCTTTGGAAAGCTCCAAATGCGGCATGGATAGTAATCTCCTTCCGAAACAAGTCTTTACTATACGAATGTTCGAGTATCTTAACCATAACCAGACATCAAAATTCGGGTTTGTCAAAGATCTTATACATATTATCCAGAAATACTCCTTAGAAAGATTTCTTCATACATACATAAGTAATACCAGTTTTCCGTCCAAAAATATTTGGAAGAATATTGTAAAACAAGCTATTAATTCCCACTTCAATTCTTCATGGAAAGACATAATTTACTCCGATCCAGATTTCACGGACTTTAAGTTTCTCCATACATCTGTGCATTTGGCTCCACTCTGGACATATCCACTTTCAACAAAAGAAATGCAAGTAGTTAAGTTCATTGCAAATCTATGGGCTCTTGCACCAAAAAAGGACATATTCCAGTGCATAATCTGCTCGAACCCCTTTACAAACAGTTTCCAACATGCCATAGCGTCGTGTTCTATAACATCTAATGAAAGATCTAAATTTATGTTTGAATTATCAGACGAATACAGTAATGTTTACACAGATTTTGTTAATTTAAATGAGTATGATTTTTACTTATCTGTTCTTAGGGGTACCCATGACCACGTTTTAGACAAAAAGAAGTTTATGTTAAAATGTTTTTCATTTATAGTTTCTAGTATAGTCACTTACAACGACAATGTGTATGAAACACAAACATGAGGTTGTTCTTTTTATGTTTTCACACAGCGTATATAAACTATATATACTTGTTCTATACATTATATATATTTATCTTTTTTTACTTCTCATTGATGTATATATGTTGTAATTGATGTGTTGTAATTCAAATCTCCAAATGGAGGAAATAAAGAACGAATGAATGAATGAAAAACGAATGAATGTGAGAAACAGGTAACGGTTACTGTACTGTAAGAAACTTAATAGTTTCCCAATTTATATTTCTCTATATCAATATAGTCATTTTCACCATACTTTACTAGGCATTTGCTTCTTTTTCATGCGTTAAACGTTTAATTACTTTGACAACCAGGTTATTATATTTTCGACAAGATAATCATAAAAATAACTCGCTGTAACTATTTTAGATATTTTTGAAAAAGATGTCATTCGATGGAAAGAGGAGGATGGGGTTTACAGTGAAAGCCACGGTTTCCCTGCAATGTTGGACAAAGTCAGAGAGCAACCTTTCATGACAATTGTTGGTGTCCCAGGATCTGGAAAATCGGCAACGATTCATCACATAGCCCTGATACTCCAGGAAGGAGGATACGAGGTTGTACCTATTATAGACATCAGGAAGATTGAAGATTATTCTGACTCTCGTCATCCACAGGTTTTTGTCATTGATGATGTGGTAGGTGTTTTAGGTCTGCAAAAACAAAAGTTAGAGTCATTGATAGACTATGAAAAAAGAATTTCAGATCCTTTTAATAGGAATACAAAGGTTTTAATGTCATGTAGGGAAGCAGTATTTAATGAATGTTACAAATCATTTTTCTCATATGAAAAAAACACAATTAAGATGCATAGTTGCGAAAATGCATTGAACAATGAAGATAAGAAAGCGATCCTTGAGAAACACGGCTTGGATAGAAATTTGTTGTCCCCTACATTACTGGGAGAAACATTGGGTATGTTTCCTCTGTTGTGTAAAATATACTCAAAAGTGGAGAAATTTAGAAAGAATGTTGAAAGGTTCTTTACCCGTCCAGCTGTATGTATATTAGAAGAATTTGATAAAATGCAAGTGCAAAATAGTTTATGCTATGCTACATTGGTCTTGTGCCTTTTAAATGACAATAAACTATCAAAAGAAATTTTGAAAAACACTGCAAACGCCGTTTTCTGGGAGATGAAATCAAAATTATTAGAATGTTGTGAAGTTGAAAATAACACTGATGCATTTAAATTTGTAAAAGTATTGGCAACTATGGAGGGGACTTACACAAAACACTGTGGTACTGAGTACACCATCATTCATGACTCTGTATTTGAAATCCTTGCATATCATTTTGGTTCTCAGTTTCCAAGACTTGTTTTGCAATATATTAGCAGTAGTTACATTGCTAATAACGTGAAAGTACAAGAATGTAAAGGAGAGTCGGAGGTTGAATGTAAACAAGTTGAAAATGAAGTGTTTAGTGGTGAGGAGTATGAAACATTAAGAACTGAAAGAAGCCAGGATTCTTTTGATCTCAGTCTTAGGTTGAGAGAGGATCAGTATCCAATCTTAGCAGAGCGTTTGTACAGAGATATAGAAAATATGGAGCTGTATGATGTTTTTATGAATAATGTTTTAAAACACCCCGGAGTTTGTCAGGCTTTTATTGAGGTGTTAGATACAAAGTCGTACACAGAATTGAAGTCTTTATTTCTGTCCGAACAGAAAGATGTGTCTAAGGTTGTGAGTAAAAAAAAGCGTGTGAGTGAGAATAGTGGGAAGAGAGAAAAAAGGTACTTGGAGAGTGTTAGACAGAGTGTGCTGGTGAGTCAGAAGGGTGATTATAGAGAAAAAACATACTGTGTGAGGGTTATACGTTGGGTGGTTTACTACGGACACAATCAGATTTTGCAATATATCTTAAAACAAACTGAATTACACAAAGAAACGGAGATTGAACTATTTTGGAATTTCTTTAGCCCCAGGTTAATCAATGAAGCACAAAAAAGAGAAAATAACATTGAAAAAAATATTGCAACAGACATATTATCTTTATCAAACTCCATTTGTACTACAACGAATCAAAAACAGGAAAATAGTCGGTCTGTATTTGAACATGACCGCTTATTTGTATTGAGTTGTTACAGTGGTGATTTGGAGACTGTAAAAATTTTAATCAAGTATGTCCATATAAAAACGACAAACAAAAAAAACAATGTTTGTTTTATGATACACCACTGACAGCAGCATGTAAGGGTGGTCATATTAGTGTAGTGAAGGAGCTTATAGAAGCCGGAGCTGATATCAATCAAAAATCTGAGTTTGATACACCACTGACAGCAGCATGTAAGGGTGGTCATATGAGTGTAGTGAAGGAGCTCATAGAAGCCGGAGCTGATATCAATCAAGAATCTGAGTTTGATACACCACTGACAGCAGCATGTTTTGGTGGACACATGAGTGTAGTGAAGGAACTGATAAAAGCCGGAGCTGATGTCAATCAAAAGGGTGGATTAAATACACCACTGACAGCAGCATTGCAGGGTGGACATGAGAGTTTAGGAAAGGAGCTTATAGAAGCCGGAGCTGATATCAATCCTAAAGTTGATTATGATACACCGCTGACTGCAGCATGTCATCATGGACATATGAGTTTAATAAAGGAGCTTATAGAAGCCGGAGCTTATATCAATCCTAAAGATAAGTATGATACACCGCTGACTGAAACATGTAAAGGTGGTTATATGAGTGTAGTGAAGGAGCTTATAAAAGCCGGAGCTGATATCAATCCTGAAGGTACGTATGATACACCGCTGACTGCAGCATGTGAGGGTGGACATATGAGTGTAGTGAAGGAGCTGATAGAAGCCGGAGCTGATATCAATCCCAAAGGTAATATTCATACAACACTGACAGCAGCATGTCAGGGTGGACATATGAGTGTAGTGAAGGAACTTATAGAAGCCGGAGCTGATATCAATCAAAAAGGTGTGTTAAATACACCGCTGACTGCAGCATGTGAGAATGGACATATGAGTGTAGTGAAGGAGCTCATAGAAGCCGGAGCTGATATCAATCAAGAATCTGAGTTTGATACACCACTGACAGCAGCATGTTTTGGTGGACACATGAGTGTAGTGAAGGAACTGATAGAAGCCGGAGCTGATATCAATCCCAAAGGTAGATTAAATACACCGCTGACTGCAGCATGTCATCATGGACATATGAGTTTAATAAAGGAGCTTATAGAAGCCGGAGCTGATATCAATCCTAAAGATAAGTATGATACACCGCTGACTGAAGCATGTAAAGGTGGTTATATGAGCGTAGTGAAGGAGCTTATAAAAGCCGGAGCTGATATCAATCCTAAAGGTACCTTTGATACACCGCTGACTGCAGCATGTGAGGGTGGACATATGAGTGTAGTGAAGGAGCTGATAAAAGCCGGAGCTGATATCAAGCCCAAAGGTAATATTCATACAACACTGACAGCAGCATGTCAGGGTGGATATATGAGTGTAGTGAAGGAGCTTATAGAAGCCGGAGCTGATATCAATCAAAAAGGTGATGTTCATACACCACTGACAGCAGCATGTAGAGGTGGACATATGAGTGTAGTGAAGGAGCTTATGGAAGCCGGAGCTGATATCAATCAAAAAGGTGATGTTCATACACCAATGACAGCAGCATGTAGAGGTGGACATATGAGTGTAGTGAAGGAGCTTATAGAAGCCGGAGCTGATATCAATCAAAAAGGTGTGTTAAATACACCGCTGACTGCAGCATGTGAGGGTGGACATATGAGTGTAGTGAAGGAGCTTATCGAAGCCGGAGCTGATATCAATCCCAAAGGTAATATTCATACACCACTGACAGCAGCATGTCAGGGTGGATATATGAGTGTAGTGAAGGAGCTTATAGAAGCCGGAGCTGATATTAATCTACAAGGTAGGTATGATACACCACTGTCAGCAGCATCTAAGGGAGGACATATGAGTGTAGTGAAGGAGTTACTAGAAGCGGGAGCAGATAACATTCTACAAGATAAGTCAGAAACACCAAGGACAACGGCCTATTGATGTGGACATAAGAGTGTAGTGTAAGATCTTCATGAAGCTGGAGCTGATATCAATCAGCAAAGAGTACAATACACCACTTGATAGCAGCATGTAATAGTAGACATATGAGTGTAGTGAAGGAGCTTATAGAACGTCGGAGCTAATATCAATTAAAAGAGTGATATTAATACTCTACAGACAGTAGTGTATAATGGATGATATATAGGGGGGAGGGTAGTGAAGGAGCTTCTAGGGATAGGAACTGGTCCAAATGAAGTAAATGGGTATTATATACCATATGATGGTGGGTTTAGTTTAGATGTCTATGTTAGACTTAAAGGGTGTGTCGGTTCTAAAGAGGGCACGCTGAGTATTGAATAAATTTGTGAAAAATCAAAGATTTGTTTGAATACCTAAAACGTGCTGAGAGGAAGATATTGCTGAGTAAATCAAATAAAGATGAAAGATTAGAAAAAAAGTAATTCCGTATAGTGTACATTAAAATATTATTGAAATAAGAGCATATAACCTGATATTATACGCAATGTTTTACTGACCCTCGCTTTTAAAGCCGTCTTAAAATTTTGATTTGTAAATATTTACAAACATAAATATATAGAACAAATCTTTAAAAATCTTCTTCTCAATAACCATTGGGTCAGAAAAGCTAAACCTTATGTGGAAGCATCCTGCGTGTAGATTCTAAATTTTCTAAATCATGACCCGTGGGGGTAGAGGACGCCACAATAGGGAATTCAAGTTTACATTAAAATATGTCTGGAAAAGTCTTTGGAAATCTTTTCAAGAACCATTGGACCAGAAAAGCTGAAACTTTTGTGAATTTTGGGATAGTGTAGATTCTAAATTGTCCAAATAAAACCCCTGGGGATAGGGTTTGGTCACAATTGGTATTACAAGGGGGGATCTGTTAAAGAACAGCATGGCCAAAGATTCACAGGTGGGCGATGTGGCCCATGGGCCTCTTGATTTTAAATCACATAATAAGAATAATTACAAAGATGCATATCATTCACTTTACTTTAACGTATATACACTATTTTTGAGCATTTTTAGTCTATTGCAAATTGAAACTAGAGTCCGCCGTCATTAAATATTGAGAATTCTCAAAAGAATTCTCAACTCAACTCTTGAGAATTACTCAGAGAATTTGGGAATAAAAGAGATTAAGGTATTATTTTTCTCATTTTTTTTACGACGGCCACTGAGTCTGAGAATTTTGGATTTGAGAAAATTCTCAGACTTGAGAACATTCTCAGACTTAAGCATCTTTTATAACAGCGAATCGCAGAAATGTCATTGTATATTCAGACATATATTTAGATTATCCAGTGTTTTTCAACTTTTGTCGAAATGTTTTGAAATTGTTATATATAACTGTATATATATATATATATATATATATATAAATATATATATATATATATATATATATATATATATATATATATATATATATATATATATATATATATATGCAATATGTTGAATTCATTTGTTTCAGTTTTCAATGGATATTGTGTATATCAAATAAATGGACAAATTGTAATTGATTATTGTTATGTTTCAAGTAATATTTAATTTATTTGTCACTTCAATAAATTCTCTTTTCATCTTAAGTTGAAAATAAACTTACTCTAATGTTTAGCTTCTTTCTTTGTTTTCTTTGCTCGGATAGTCGAAGAGCTTATGCTATAGTAAGGTACCCACCGTCCGTCTGTCTAGTTAGCTGTCTGTCCGTCTACGAACAATATGATAGAAATATTTTTCAAAATGCGACTCCTCCCAAAGTTTTAGTTGGATATTAAAATAATTGACATACAAGTAGACTAGACAAAGTTACAAAATTCTATCTATCGTATTTTTAGCTCACCTCAACGAAGTTGGGGGAGCTTATGTAATACCCTCGGCGTCGGCGTCCCGGGTTAAGGTTAAGTTTTTTGGAGCAGTTTTCTTTTTAAGTATTTCTAGGTCCTATATTGATTAGACATGTATGGAAGATGCATCTAGTGTGTTTCGTTGTATCAGTTAAAGTTTCAGATGCTGCAATTTCAGCAAAGGAATGACCAGGTTAATGTTTTTGGAGTAGGTTAACACTTTTGGTGCAGTTTTTGGTGTATGTCTCATTTCTAAGGAACTGTAAGCCCTATGTTGACCAAACTTATACGGATGATACATCTATGGATGCACATTACCAGGCTTGCTTCGGATGCTGAATCTGACTTACATTTTCCAGTTGAGTGAACAGATTAATGATTTTGGTTCAAGTCTCATTTTCAAGTAACTACAAGCCCGATATTGACCAAACTTGCAAGGATGATACATCTAAGGATGTACACTACCACACTTGCTTCAGATGCTGAATCTGACCTACATTTTCTAGTTGAGTGAACAGGTTAATTGTTTTGGTGCAAGTCTCATTGCCAAGTAACTAGACTTGTAGTTACTTGAAAATGAGACTTGAACCAAAATCATTAATCTGTTCACTCAACTGGAAAATGTAAGTCAGATTCAGCATCCGAAGCAAGCCTGGTAATGTGCATCCATAGATGTATCATCCGTATAAGTTTGGTCAACATAGGGCTTACAGTTCCTTAGAAATGAGACATACACCAAAAACTGCACCAAAAATGTTAACCTACTCCAAAAACATTAACCTGGTCATTCCTTTGCTGAAATTGCAGCATCTGAAACTTTAACTGATACAATGAAAACTTAACCTTAACCCGGGACGCCGACGCCGAGGGTACTACATAAGCTCCCCCAACTTCGTTGAGGTGAGCTAAAAATACGATAGATAGAATTTTGTAACGTTGTCTAGTCTACTTGTATGTCAATTATTTTAATATCCAACTAAAACTTTTGGAGGAGTCGCATTTTGAAAAATATTTCTATCATATTGTTCGTAGACGGACAGACAGCTAACTAGACAGACGGACGGTGGGTACCTTACTATAGCATAAGCTCTTCGACTATCCGAGCAAAGAAAACAAAGAAAGAAGCTAAAGAGTAAGTTTATTTTCAACTTAAGATGAAAAGAGAATTTATTGAAGTGACAAATAAATTAAATATTACTTGAAACATAACAATAATCGATTACAATTTGTCCATTTATTTGATATACACAATATCCATTGAAAACTGTAACAAATGAATTCAACATATTGCATACCATGATGTATATATACAGTTATATTTAACAATTTCAAAACATTTCGACAAAAGTTGAAAAACACTGGATAATCTAAATATATGTCTGAATATACAATGACACTTCGGCGATTCGCTGTTATAAAAGATACTTAAGTCTGAGAATGCTCTAAAGTCTGAGAATTTTCTCAAATCCAAAATTCTCAGATTAGTGACCGTCGTAAAAAAATGAGAAAAATAATACCTTAATCTCTTTTATTCCCAAATTTTCAGCTGAGTAATTCTCAAGAGTTGAGTTGAGAATTCTTTTGAGAATTCTCAACATTTAATGACGGCGGACTCTAGTTTCAATTAGAAAACTTTGCAATAGACTAAAAAATGCTCAAAAATAGTGTATATACGTTAAAGTAAAATGAATGATCTGCATCTTTGTAATTATTTTTATTATGTGATTTAAAATCAAAAGGCCCATGGGCCACATCGCTCACCTGTGAATCTTTGGCCATGCTGTTCTTTAACAGACCCCCCCTTGTAATACCAATTGTGACCAACCCCTATCCCCAGGGGTTATGATTTGGACAATTTAGAATCTACACTATCCCAAAATTCACAAAAGTTTCAGCTTTTCTGGTCCAATGGTTCTTGAAAAGATTTCCAAAGATTTTTTCATATATATTTTAATGTAAACTTGAATTCCCTATTGTGGCGTCCTCTACCCCCACGGGTCATGGTTTAGAAAATTTAGAATCTACATTACCCCCAGGATGCTTCCACATAAGTTTTAGCTTTTCTGACCCAATGGTTATTGAGAAGAAGATTTTTAAAGTTTTTTCCTTATATACTAGTATTTCTATGTAAAACTTGAATTCCCTATTGTGGCCCTGCCCTACCATGGGGGTAATGATTTTTACAATTTAGAATCTACACTACCCAAGGATGCACTCACATATGTTTCAGCTTTTCTGGCCCAATGGTTCTTAAGAATAAGATTTTTAAAGTTTTTACCTATATATCTATGTGAAATTGGATTCCCTATTGTAGCCCGCCCTACCTCGGGGGTCCTGATTTTTACAATTAAGAATCTATACACTACTCCATGATGATTTCATATACATAT
Organism: Saccostrea glomerata; assembly: GCA_003671525.1. NCBI lineage: Eukaryota > Metazoa > Mollusca > Bivalvia > Ostreida > Ostreidae > Saccostrea > Saccostrea glomerata. The sequence goes on along the minus strand of PRKT01000450.1, from coordinate 72,884 downwards.
CAGCTTTTCTGGCAAAATGGTTCTTGAAAAAAAGATTTTTTAAATGACCCCACCCTATTTTTGTATTTTCTTGATTATATCCCCTTGGAAAGAGACTTGGCCTTTGATTTTACCAATTTGAATTTCCCCTTACCCAAAGATACTTTGTACCAAGGTTGGTTAAAATTGGCCAAGTGGTTCTTGAGAAGAAGTTGAAAATGGGAAAAGTTTACTGACGGACGGACAGACAGAAAGCTAGACAGACGGGCGGACAACGAGTGATGAGAAAACCTCACTTGAGCTTTCAGCTCAGGTGAGCTAAAAAGCATTCACACAATTTTGCCTCAACTCTCATATGATACTGGAAACTCATTTTTTAACCAAACAATTAACGTATAACAACCATAATATAAAATATAGAAGTATGGAATCAAATAGTAGATCTTTGTCCTCATGTCAATGGGGAACAGGTGAACTTTAATAATTTGGAGAGAATGGCAGTTTCCACTCAATGCAATTTGTAACTAAAATTATTCCACCATTGCAGCATAATTTAAAAGGAAAGTGCAACTAAACATGTTTATTGCATAAGGAGTTGGACAATTTGCATGACTTATAACAACACATACTGACTGAAGACTGATAAAAACAATCTCTTACTGAAGCAATGCAAATATTAATGTTTGTAAATATTAACAAATCAAAATTTTAAGACGGCTTTAAAAGTGAGGGTCGGTAAAACATTGCGTATAATATAAGGTTATATGCTCTTATTTTAATAATATTTTAATGTACACTATACAGAATTACTTTTTTTTTCTAATCTTTCATCTTTATTTGATTTACTCAGCAATATCTTCCTCTCAGCACGTTTTAGGTATTCAAACAAATCTTTGATTTTTTGAAAAGTTATTCAATAGTCAGCGTGCCCTCTTTAGAACCGACACATCCTTTAAGTCTAACATAGACATCTAAACTAAACCCACCATCATATGGTATATGATACCCATTTACTTCATTTAGACCAGTTCCTATCCCTAGAAGCTCCTTCACTACACTCCCCCTACACAAATATATCATCCATTATACACTACTGTCTGTGGAGTATTAATTTCACTCTTTTAATTGATATTCAGATCCGACGTTTAAAGCTCCTTCACTACACTCATATGTCTACTATTACATGCTGCTATCAAGTGGTGTATTGTACTCTTTGCTGATTGATATCAGCTCTGGCTTCTAGTAGCTTTTTCACTACACTCGTATGTCCACATCAATGGGCTGTTGTCGTTGGTGTTTCTTACTTATCTTGTAGTATGTTACCTGCTCCCGCTTCTAGTAACATCTTCACTACACTCATATCTCCCCTCTCACGTGCTGCTGTCAGTATTGTATCATACGTACCTTTTTGATTGATATCAGCTCCGGCTTCTATAAGCTCCTCCACTTCACTCATATGTCCCCCCTCACACGCTGCTATCAGTGGTGTATCACAACTATCTTGCTGATTGATATCAGCTCCAGCTTCTATAAGCTCCTTCACTACACTCATATAACCACCCTTACATGCTGCTGTCAGTGGTGTATCACAACTATCTTGCTGATTGATATCAGCTCCGGCTTCTATAAGCTCCTTCACTACACTCATATGTCCTTCCTCACATGCTGCTGTCAGTGGTGTATAAAACCTACCTTTTTGATTGAAATTAGCTCCGGCTTCTATAAGCTCCTTCACTAAACTCATATGTTTACCTTCACATGCTGCTGCCAGTGGTGTATCATACTCACCTTGTAGATTGATATCAGCTCTGGCTTCTATTAGCTCCTTCACTATACTCATATGTCCACCCTTACATGCTGCAGTCAGTGGTGTATTATACTTACCTTTAGGATTGATATCAGCTCCGGCTTCTATAAGCTCCTTCACTACACTCATGTGTCCACCCTGACATGCTGCTGTCAGTGGTGTATCATACTCATCTTGTAGATTGATATCAGCTCCGGCTTCTATAAGCTCCTTCACTACACTCATATGTCCACCCTCACATGCTGCTGTCAGTGGTGTATGTAACTCATCTTGTAGATTGATATCAGCTCCGGCTTCTATAAGCTCCTTCACTACACTCATATGTCCTTCCTCACATGCTGCTGTCAGTGGTGTATTCTCACCTTGTAGATTGATATCAGCTCCGGCTTCTATGAGCTTCTTCACTACACTCATATGTCCACAATAACATGCTGATGTCAATGGTGTATCATCCTCACCTTGTTGATTGATATCAGCTCCGGCTTCTATAAGCTCCTTCACTATACTCATATGTCCACCCTGACATGCTGCTGTCAGTGGTGTATTATACGTACCTTTAGGATTGATATCAGCTCCGGCCTCTATAAGCTCCTTCACTACACTGATATATCCACCAAAACATGCTGCTGTTAGTGGTGTATCATACTCACCTTGTAGATTGATATCAGCTCCGGCTTCTATAAGCTCCTTCACTACACTTAGATGTCCACCCTTACAAGCTGCTGTCAGTGGCGTACCATAAAACAAATATTGGGGGTTTTTGTTTGGCATTTTTATATAAACATACTTGATTAAAATTTTTACAGTCTCCAGATCACCACTGTAGCAACTCAATACAAATAAGCGGTCATGTTCAAAAACGGACCGACTATTTTCCTGTTTTTGATATGTTGTATCACAAATGGAGTTTGATAAAGATAATATGTTTGTTGCAATATTTTTTTCAACGTTATTTTCTCTTTGTTTTGCTTCATAGATTGACCTGGGACTGAAGGAATTCCAAAATAGTTCAATCTTTGTTTCCTTATGTAATTCAGTTTGTTTTAAAATATATTGTAGGATCTGATTGTGTCCGTAGTACACCACCCAACTTATAACCCTGAGACAGTATGTTTTGTCTTTATAATCACCCTTCTCACTCACCAACACACACTGTCCATCCCTCTCCCAGTACCTTTTTTGTCTCTTCTCACTATCCTCACTCACACGCTCTATTTTACTCACTACCTTGGACGTGTCTTTCTGTTCGGACAGAAATAAAGACTTCAAATCTGTGTACGACTTTGTATCTAACACCTCAATAAAAGCCTGACAAACTCTGGGGTGTTTCAAAACATTATTCATAAACACATCATACAGCTCCATATTTTCTATATCTCTGTACAAACGCTCGGCTAACATCGAATACTGATCTTCTCTTAACCTTATACAGAGTTCAAACGGGTCCTCTATTGTTTCACTACTTAATGTTCCCTGCTCTTTAACACTACATTCTTCATTCTCATCGTGCTTATTGTCAACCTCTGATTCTTTTTTACATTCTTGTACCTTCACTTTAGTAGCAATGTAATTACTGCTTATATATTGAAAAAACAATTCTGGAAACTGATAACCAAAATGATATGCAAGAATTTCAAACACAGAGTCATGAATAAAGGTATACTCAACACCACAGAGTTTCGTATATGTACCCTCCATAACTCCCATTGCTTCTTCAAATTTATATGCATCAGTGTCCTTTTCAATTTTACATTTTTCTAGTACTTTCGATTTCATTTCGCAGAAAACACCATTTCCTGTGTTTTTCAATATTTTTTGTGACAGTTTATTGTCATTTAACATGCACAAAACCAATGTAGCATAGCATAATCTATTTCGCCCTTGCATTTCATCAAATTGACCTAAAATACATGCGGATGGACAGGTAAAGAACCTTTCAACATTTTTTCTAAATTTCTCCTCTTTTGAATATAGTTTACACAACAGAGGAAACATACCCAATGTGTCTTCCAGTATTGCAAGGGTCAACAACTCTCTATCTAAGCCGTGTTTCTGAAGGATGGCTTTCTTATCTTCATCGTTCAATGCATTTTCGGAACTATGCATCTTAATTGTGTTATTTTCATTTGAGAAAAATGATTTGTAACATTCATTAAACACGGCTTCCCTACATGACATTAATACCTTTGTATTTCTATTGGGCGGACCTGAAATTCTTCTTTCATAGTCTATCAATGACTCTAACTTTTGTTTTTGCAGACCTAAAACACCTACCACATCATCAATGACAAAAACCTGTGGATGACGAGAGTCAGAATAATCTTCAATCTTCCTGATGTCTATAATAGGTACAACCTCGTATTCTTCCTCCTGGAGTATCAGGGCTATGTGATGAATCGTTGCTGATTTTCCAGATCCTGAGACACCAACAAATGTCATGTAAGGTTGACTTCTGACTTGATCCAACATTGCAGGGAACCCGTGGCTTTCACTGTAAACCACATCCTCCTCTTTCCATCGTATGACATCTTTTTCAAAAACATCTATAATAAATTGTTACAGTGACTTATTTTATCAATCTCTTATCTTGTTCATAATGTAATTAACCGGAATTCAGAGTAATGCAACGTTTTACCATGATGCCTAATAACGTACAGTGTACATGCTTGTGGTTATAAGAAAGATAGGTTTGCAGGGTTAAATTTGAAGAATTGCTGTAATTTATGGATTTCTGTAGAATTTTAAAAGTTTCTAGATTTGTAAATCAATTATGATTTAACCATAGATTATATTGTCACCTAAACTTTCAAAACTTTTTTATTCTATTTGATAAAGCCGATTTACATGTTGAAAATATCCACATTGTCATTAACCCCTGCTTTCACCTAAATTATATCTTTAAACAAGAGGCCCAGGGGCCACAGCGCTCACCTGAGCACATCAGCTAGGAAAAAACACATATCAGATCAGAACTGAAAGTTAACTTAAGTGGGAGGGGTGGGGGGGGCGTCATGATTTGAATAAAGTTGAATCTAAACTACCTGAGGATGATTCCACATGAGTTTCATCTTTCCTGGCCCAGTGGTTCTTGAGAAGAAGATTTTTAAAGATTTTTCCTTTATATTCCTATGTAAAACTTTGATCTGCCATTTTGGCCCCGACCTACCCCCGGGGGTCATGACTTGAACAAACTTTTTTTTTTTATTTATTTGTTTTTTCGTCTTTTTACAAAGATATATACAAACAAAGTATTTTTTCATTTTCTCACCCTTTCTCGCTCACACTCATTCTTTTTTGTAAGTGGCGTTTATATTTATTCTAAGACTTATATGTAGACAGAAAAAAGATAGATATAATTATATATATATAAACATATCAATATAACTGAAAAAAAATGTCACATATTGTAACAGTCTATATCCTGATGAGATTTTCAAATAAACATTTCCAGTTTTTTGACTTGAACAAACTTGAATCTGCATTACCTGAGGATGATTCCACATGAGTTTCATCTTCCCTGGCCCAGTGGTTCTTGAGAAGAAGATTTTTAAAGATTTTTCCTATATTCCTATGTAAAACTTTGATCGGCCATTTTGGCCCCGCCCTACCCCCGGGGGTCATGACTTGAACAAACTTGAATCTGCATTACCTGAGGATGATTCCACATGAGCTTCATCTTTCCTGGCCCAGCGGTTCTTGAGAAGAAGATATTTTTAAAATGCCAATAATTTTTCTCTAATTCATGATTATCTTCCCTTGGAAATGGGCGTGGCCCTTCATTTGATCAAACTTGAATCCCCTTCACCCAAGGATACTTTGTGGCAAGTTTGGTTGAAATTGGCCCAGTGGTTCTTGAGAAGAAGATGAAAATGTGAAAAGTTAACGACAACAACGACGACGACTACGACAGACAACGGACAAATTTTGATCAGAAAAGCTCACTTGAGCCTTCGGCTCAGGTGAGCTAAAAATGTTCGATTAACATTATTATATATTTTTTTAAATGTTAATATATTATGAATCCATTGAAATATAATTCATAACATGAATAAAATAAGATTCTTGAAAGTTTCAAAATCTTTTGAATCTGAAATGCATTTCTCTTTCATTTTAAAAGTGCTTGGTATTGAAACTTCTACTAAGAATCAGGGTTAGGGTTAGGATTAAGATTGTACTGAAGATAACACATAAAGTTATCAGCATTCAGTTTAACAAAAAGAGGTAAATTAAGTACACTACATTTTGATAATAAAATTAATTTATCCTACCTCTAATCTGATCTGATGTTTGATCTCCTCTTATTTTGTATTGTTTTACTTAATTTTTTCGTAAGTTTTTCATAATTAATTGAAATTACATATTTTGGGGGACAATTTTTTATATTTAAACTTTTCAAACCAGCGAAAAATAAAGTTTGTTGTTTAATGTCTCTCTCATAATATACAATCAATCAATCAATCAATATACAAGAGCAAAAAAGGTACATTTTATAATTTCTTATTTCTTGCACAATTCTGAAGGAAAGGAATATATGAATTCTTCTTATTATGTATTTCATAAAGTCTTTCAAGATGTATTGATACTTAAACGTTTTAAATTAAGATTCAGATTCTGAACCATTTTAATATAATTTGTCAATCCTATTGCCACCATGGGAATATAAAACAGAATGTATATACAATATGTTGTTTTAATTGAAACAAGTCAAGGTTAATTAATTTTTTGTAAAATTTGCCAATTATTATTTTAGAATTAAATAACATACCTTTGACATTTGGAGGGATTACAGACTTTGGTTTTCTTAATTTATCTGAAAAAATAATAAAAAAGAAGACTTATTAGGTGGCATACTGTGTATTTATGAAAATTATTCTCTTTTATTTTGTGGCAAAACTCAATCTTTGCAAAGCTAGACTTCATTATTTTTTTTTCCAAATACAGTTAGATATAATCTTAACAAATATGAAACAAATAAATAAGTCATTTCAATCAAAGGCAAACTCATTGTATGATTTTATTTCCAACTAATGGCCAAAAAATACTTCAGATTTTTAGCTCACCTGAGCCGAAGGCTCAAGTGAGCTTTTCTGATCAAAATTTGTCCGTCGTCTGTCGTTGTCGTTGTTGGCGTTGTCGTAAACTTTTCACATTTTCATCTTCTTCTCAAGAACCACTGGGCCAATTTCAACCAAACTTGGCACAAAGTATC
>PRKT01000450.1:36216-62331 GCA_003671525.1 Saccostrea glomerata | reverse complement strand
TATCAATGTTACAATGGTACTTACCAACAATTTTCAGTATTTTATTGTGATTCTCATTTCTCTCAGTTTCATTCTCTTCCAATTTTCCTGGAAGGAAAAACATATTTTAAGTAAGCATTAAGTGCAGATACAAATATGAACAGTATTAAGCTTTATTTCATATGTTAAATGTCAAACTTCGTCGTCTTAATTACGTTTCAGTCCTTGAACCATTTTTCTAGTTTCTGCATCTTCTTCAGCCTGTTTCCTCAGTTCTTCTATATAATGGCAGTCACGGACAGGGTCCATTGTCTCATGTCTCAAAAAGTCCACCTCTCTTTCAAACTGCTTCCCATTGCTAAGGAAAGAATCAAGGTCCACAACTGCTGATCTGACAGTGGACCAGATTATGTTAAAGTCAGCATTGGAAAGGACGGGACTAGAAGAATGTACACATTGATTTCTGGCAATACGGATTCTCTCAATGTTGGCAGAGAGAGATCGATCTGTGGGGTCTGGATCATATCCCCAGCGATTGCTGTGTGGTGGTATACCACAAATGTTTCTAAGTAGTGTGTATAATAAGGAAATGTCCATATCATGATAGTTCCCTGTATAACTACTACCTTTCGGTAAAATAAGATTCATCTGTGGAGCCGTCAGACGGGGAAGATTACTCCTCTTTATTTTAATGACGTTTGGGAATGTTGACGGTGGTACATGGTGAAGTAAAACATCACGTAACTCATCTGTACATGGACCCAGCAGAAGCCGACAGGCTCTACAGGCATTTGTTGTCTCCTCTGTAGACGCGTAAGAGGAGGAGGCCATAGCAATCTTCTAATGCTTTTCTGAAATGTGACAAACAATCCAAAAATTTGATAATAAACAAACAAATTGGAACTATCTTAGTAAAACTACACATTGCTCATGCACTAAGGCAACTAGTCAAATTGCTTAAATTAAAATACTGTTCACTGATTTCAGCCTGTTTGCTAGAGTGCCATACTGCAAATTTACTGACTCGTAAGAATGTTATGTATGTACATGTGTATATTTTTTTTATGTCTTTTGTATAGTAGAAAAGATAAGACTACATCAATTCAAGAATTAAAATAATTTGTCCAAATGAACATTTAACTTTGTAGTTGCGTTACTTTATGTACACAGTGACAAACCTGCATGCCATATGTGACCTCAAAATACTTCCTCAAAGATTTTTTTTTTCAAAAATATATTTTTTAAGATTTATAAAATAAAATTTTTTTTTTTTACTCGGTGATTTGACCTAATGACCTAAAGTAAGGGTTCTACTATATCCTAGGAACAAAAAAAATCAATACCGGTTGTTGCACAAGTATGATCTTCTAAAGTTATTGCACCATTAAATTATGGAAACTCTGATCACGAAGTTTTGTGTCAGATATTCTTATTTTTTGCTGCGTCAAAGTTATGACCAAAGCAAGAATTTCCTCGTGCATTTGTATTTTTTAAATGTCTAATTGATCTTAGGAAAGTGTCAGATCATTTATTGATACCAGTTGTGTCTTCAGTAAATATGTTTTCCTAGATCTTGTAGTTATTGATAGATAGAATTTAATAACATTGAACCCGGTAACATTGACAAAGATTACCATAGAGTCAATCTAATTAAAATTAGATGTTAGATCCGCTCGCTTACTCGCTATACTAACAATTTGAAGTAATTTAGATCCTCCAGTCGTGAATCACCAGGGTTTTTTCTAAAACGAAAGTAGACTTTAAAACATTATATTATATAATTACCATTAGCTTTGTTATATTGGACCTTATCTAATACCTAACATCATTTGAATCATTTTGCTGGCAGCAAAATTTATTAATGCCTGTAAATATTAAATGTGTCTGTACCTTCAAGTTACTGTGCATGAAAACGAAAGTTCGCCACTATGCACTTTGTTTTATTTTATTCGTTTTAATTACTGATGCTTAAAGACTTACCTGGTATTCTTTAATACTGTATGGCTTTTTTTAAATATTAAAAATGCATTTATCTGTAGACAATATTCCGAAATTGAATCCCAAGACACACCAACCAAAGGTTCATTTTACTTCTCCGCCTCCGTGCTTTCCATTTTTCAAAGCATGATCTAAGCGGTTGCCACTGATTTTGGCGGGTGCAAGATGATTCGGGACCACGACGTTTCGGGACCTGACATATACGACGTTTCGGGACTTGCGACAAGACGGTTCGGGACTTGGATAAAGACGATTCGGGACTTGTGTTAATTTTTTTTCGGGATCTCAACAAATCATTTCATTATGGTGATATAGCATATTTTTCTTAGTACACATATACGTAATATTTCAAGCTAAATCCAAATTTTAATATTTATAATAAAAATTGTCATAAAGATATACTTTGATGTGTTTTTTTTCCATAACAGACGAATAAGAAAAAATCTTTTCAAAATTCATTTTTATTTCTAAAATATCTGATCAAATTTTTTTAAAGTAACTTTTTCTTAAGGGTGTGGTTAGAGAGGGGGCAAACTTTGAGCTTCTCATGTTGATGATATTATATTTTATAAATATTAAAGTGATTTCCAGCTACCGTTTTGTATCTTTAAAAAAATATGTCAGTAAATTGTTAAAACAACAACTAGGGTCAGGTGTTAGTGTTACGTACATGTATAAAAACACCGCCGGTAATTGGAAAAAAAAGAGATTGTGTGGTTTCTTTTTGAAATTATTTGAAGAAAATAATTTTAATATGGAAAGATATCGTTTTCTTTATTTGTAAATGAAATAATTTAGAATCAAACAATATTTATAAAATAGTAATGATTTTCCCATCATCAAAAGTTTAACAAAATATATATAGGTTTTCAATATGTTTTGAACTTGATTTTGTCTATTTTTCCCCAAACGGTTTCAAATATTTTTTATCAAAAAATGTTTCCAAAACATTGTCAACGATCATAGGCAGTTATGCCTACCGTTCAATCCATTTCTATGAATAAATATATTTTAAACTAAACACTGCAAATAAACATACTTTACAAATGTTGCGAGAACATTTTCCCGAGATAAAAAAATGCCATACTTTAAAAAGAATTAAATTGTATGATATAAACACCATGATTTCATTTGATATAATTTCAAATAATGTCTTTAAAAACATTTTAAATTTCATTTTAGCTTTATCTATTTAATATGGTTAGATGGAAATTTGAAATTGAAGTTGACCTGTTGACGTTGTCATTTTTATCAAAAATCTGGAATGTCTTTTAAATACTTTTATAACGTACAAGTAACATGAAAAAAGTAATATTTGCAAATTAAATAATATTTAGTATTTATTTACAGTATAATTAACAGTGTGTCATGTGCCTAATTATGTAACACCGCGTAATATTACGCACATCGATAATTGAGTTTCTTTGAAATTTGTAGTCTGTGTATACACGGTAAACATAAATTCAGACGTATCCATATCATTGTAGACAAAATAACAATTTTGATAGTACAATAATATATAACAGGAATATTTGGGACTTTCGATGGATTATTTTTTTTAAAATGATAATTATAAATTCTATAAATTGATGTTTAAAAAGTTGATTATGGAACATTTAAGATTCTGATTTTTAAACAACTACCCGTAAAACATAAAATTTTTACTGCTCGTGTGCTAGCTTGAGCCTATGGAAATTCTGTAAACAAGTGTGAAAAGAAATACCTAAAATTATTATTAAAAAAGAAGAGAAAGAAAGTCTTATAAAGAAAAGCACGTCCGTGGTCTACAAACTCTCATATTAAACGGTACCATATTAAACACTCTAAATAAATCAAAAACGTATTTTTAAAAATATTTTTTTAAATTAAATTTTGGTCAAATTAACCAACTATTTTACATGTATAAACGTAATATATCAAATATTGAAATTAGAAATTAAAGCAGAGACATATAAATTTTTTTATATGGTTTTATATGTCTCTGATTAAAGAGACAACACCACGGTCGTTCGATTTTCTCGACAGGCGTGCTACATGCCGTATGCCAACTTTAAAACTAATAAAAACTCCAATCTGTACTTTTTAAATTATAAATTGTGTATCAAACTAAGAAATCACACATGTATAAACTTAAAAACAGTGGTAAACAAGTTTTATTTCATTTCCTTAACAAAATATTTAGAAGTCCCGAAACGTGTTAGCCCAAGTCCCGAAACGTGTTGTCAGGTCCCGAAACGTCGGGGTCCCGAAACATCGCGGTCCCGAAACATCCAGAATTCATTTTGGCCCTCGAATATTTCACTCTTTCTTAGATAATTGAAATTAATTAATCCATTTTAAAGGATATCAAAGTGTACTGTCTACTAGGTAATAGGTCAGTGTCCCTTTTGATGCTTCTATCAAAGTGACAATGGATTCAACAGTGTAAATGTCATCAATTTCAATACGATTTCAGTATGAATATTATATTTAAAATAATTTAGAATAAAAATGAAGTACTCAAGATAAATTATTAAAGAAAAAAGGAAGGATAAAATTAAGGATGGATTCTTGTCAGCATTTTACGTGGTCAATGGGTCTCCATACATTATGCAAGTCGTAAAATGCAAATTACACATTTAATGGAACTGAAGGGAAATTTATTGTTAATTAATAAGTCTGAGTATTGATAAATCTATTTCAATTGAAATAAATAAATTGTTCGTTAACTTTTCTTTGATTTAGCGAATGTCAGCATGTTTAGGTCGTTTCCCACAGAATACCCCAAGTGGATTGTTTTGTAAAATCTACAAACTATGAACATTATCAAAGCATTTTAGAGGCTCAGGAACAATTCTGACAATTTTTAAAATCACATTTCATCATGTTCCGGGCACCCCGATCAGCCAAAGGTAACTGGAAGTTGACTGTTCATAAACTTGCGAGATTGCAGACTCCCATTACCTCGTCTGATAACATGTTGTGTGCAGTGATAGTTGTGCATGTCTGAAGATTTTATAAGTTTAGATTAAATTACATGGTTTTCATTGATTTATATGAATTCGCACTGACAGTATAATATCTGTTATCAACGTATATATGTGTTCCTGCGATTGTTCAACATTTGACTGTTTTGGGATATAGGATATATACAAGTATTAGCTTTCCTAAAAAGCTTGTCTGACGTGGTTTGCTTAAATTCATAAAGCGGACAGAAATAATAAATTATGTTAAATAATTTCTTTCGTTCGATAATCTATATCTTTAAGAGACCATGCATATTCAAAATTGTATACAATAATGTACAAATAACTTTAAATTGAAGCTCCTGGCACCAGACAAAACAAACTAAGTCTCTTATTTAGACTTAAGTGAAGTTTTTAATCGCCGATAAAATATTTATTATTATGGAATTTATTTCTTCATTTGCATATAACATCTCTGTAAAGCAATGTTAAAATATCCCTAACCCTTTTGGCATGCTTGACTTTTACAACATTTTATTATAAAACTAGAGGAACTGTGAGCGATGAGCGCACTAAATAATACCCCCGCCTCCCATATGAATATGATGGAAGTATTCATGTTTTGCTCTGGAAAATACAAAATATATATATGTCAGATCAAAAAGTAAAATAGGAGGTGCACAATGGCAATATGTAATAAAAATTTTGAGAAAGTTTCATTAAAATTTCCTTCAGTGGTATGAGAGGAGTTGCGGATAAGAGATGGGTACCCCAAAGCGTAACAGACGGACATACCGATTACTATATACCCTCCCACTTTTCAAGCAGGTATAATAAAGTACAGATTAGGCATGCCTCGGGGGGGGGGGGGGGGGGTGTACAATAAAAATTTCGATCGACGTAGGCTTAAGATATTTCAAGATCCCGGGTCAGCATTTTTCAAGTACTGTTTTATATGTAGGTTGTAAATGGTGAAATCAGTGGGAAGATCTTTGATCACTTAATGGGCGCGTATTAATAACCCTAACCCTGACCATAACAATCTTGACAGAGCGTAACACATGCTGACCATTCCCTTGCTGTTATTGAAAGCTTTTATTGCTTCTAAAATTATTTCATGTACAGCGATTCTCTACTTAACACTGTTACGTAATTGATTGATGAAATTCTGAACTGAAGCATCTGGGATAAGAAACAAGAAGATGCAAACTAATTTACAATGTAATATGGTCCTAAATATAATCGTTGGATAGGAGTGAAGTATAACACTTCAGCAACATGCAAATCTATTAACACAAAGAAATAAAAGCGAACTTGAATAAGACAATTTTTCTGTTTTCACAGCATTTTTCTCAGGCACCGTATTATCAGTTTTGACAATACATGTACTTTAGGTTAATTAAGGAAAATATTTGACAACGCGCCTGATGTTTAGGTACTAGTAATTCAATGTCAAGGTATAATTTAACTGAAATAAAGCAATCAATTATTTAACCATAACATGAAAATTACTTGATTAATCTTTGATACACAACACAAAACAGTGAGATTTATATAATAAGGCATTTTTATAGAGAACTGAAACGGACACGTTCAAAGATGAAAACACGGATTATTCCAAAGACAAGATCATTCATTATTATTATACTTTCATGTTAAATACTAAAATCTGATTGGTTTAGACGCAGGTAACAATCCGTTCGATTACCCTGAGCCTTAGCAACACACGTGACAACGGGTAACACAACAGTAATGCCACATGCGTGGAAATTATGCGCGTACGGTTCACCGTAGAATAGATAGTTTTCGATGGACCCAAATTTAGCTAAAGTTATCTCCCGTTGGTCGCCATATTGGAGGTCGACACGGTGAGTTTTCCTCTTTGTCTTACCAAGTTTAGGAAAATATAGCAGAAATATTTGGTAGAAAAACTTTATTAAATATTTTTTTCTTAATAAAGGAGGCTTCCAAAAATTTATATACTTCAGAAAAATAAATGATTCCTAATTCAAAATCGCAAATATAAAAATTTAAAATTGGTTGAACAATGAAGGAATATGAGCATTTGGACCTCCAGTATGGCGGCCAACGGGAGATAACTTTTGCTAAAATTAGGTCATATGAAAACTATCTATTCTCAAAACGTCAGTTGCGCGTTTGAAAGAACCGGGATTAACTTGACGTCAATAAAAGCTTGCGTCCGATATAGCTTACTTGATAACAACAAACGACAGACGATACATGCTTGCGAGTGTAGGAAACATGCTTGCGAGCCAGAAATAAAGAAACATTATAATATTATGATAAATGACTTGAATTCGAGTATCAAACAAACAATAAGGAGATTAGTGAACCGGTGAGTGTGAAAGCTTTCTATACATAAACGTAAAGACGATCGACGGTTTTTTTATGCTGACTTCCTAAATCAATAAGACATTCAGTAAAATAAAATAAATGGTGCCTGTTTTGTAGGGTAACATTTGAAATTGACACCCCTCGGAAAACCATTGTCAACCTCCGCTGACGCGTCGGTTGACAATGGTTTTCCTTGGGGTGTCAATTTCAAATGTTACCCTACAAAACAGGCACCATTTATATATAATGTAAATGAAAGCTCATTTCCTCCAGGGACGAACTGCATGTGTCTTTGGAGATTATGCATGTATCGAAATTTCCACCATCGAACTATCTAAACAATTTCATGGAACGACTGCATAAATAAGGAATTTTTCCAATGTGTCACAAGGGCAGATGAACAGACTCTCTATAGGAAAGAGAGCACCAAATTCCCGGATGACCACATGGCTTTGTTTGTTATTAAACCGAATACTGAATGGGTAGGCGTTACGCCATTGGCTGAAATCAGGTATCAGAGCTAACCTATCAGTCCTTTCGGCCTTGTGCTCCGCAGAGAGTTTTTTAACTATACATTTGTATTGCAAATCAAGAATATACAGACAAACCTACCTTAATATGATTTACAAAACAAAATAAGCGTTATGTAAGACAACAAAACCAGCACAGGTTCATCAGACCTCTCATTTTTCATACCGGTCAGAATATAAGAAGGTAATATGTCGTACTGGTCAGAATATAAGAAGGGAAATAGGCTGTACCGGTCAGATTATAAGAAGGTAATATGTCGTACCAGTTAGATTATAAGAAAGGAAATAGGCCGTGCTGGTCAGAATAAAAGAAGGCAATATGTCGTACCGGTAGAATATAAGAAGGTTATATGTCGTACCGGTCAGAATATAAGAAGGGCAATATGTCCTATCGGTATCTCAGGGTAAGTTTTAAAGGATGATGCATGAGGACACTTTGAAAAATGAAAGATTTGCAAAAATCTTAATATATATAGTCATAAAAGTATATAACTTTACCCAATCATTTGATTTAGTGTTGCAAACGTTCACTTGGAATTATTGAATGATTGATTGAATGTATACTGTTTAACCTCCACTCAATAATTGTTCACTCATATAGGGACGCCACCACTTGCCGGTAGAGAGCTGAAATTTTGTCCTATACTCGGCACTTAGGACGATTGAGTATAGATGGATCTCTTTTGTGCAAGCACCTACTGCAACACCGGACCTCCTTGGTTTATCGGTCACATCCGAAAGACTGCAGTTTCCACGTCTCACAGTGGGATTCGAACTCATGACGTTAGGATCTCGTTAATACTTCGCGACTCTAGACGCCCTAACCGAACGAACATATAAACAGTGGCGTACTGTGGCATACTGGGGTTTAAGCCCGTGTCAAACTGTCACGATTTTTGGCTAAGACAAAGTACGAGTTTAAAAAATCGTAGTCATTCGGCGTCATTGTAGAGATAGTCATAGGATATCTTCTCTACTCGTGTTTCATAGCAGCAAATCGCGAAACGCGGCGATTGTTTTGAGCATGTTCAAAACAATAGTGGCCACAATACGAGTTTTAATTATCCGTAAGCGATTGTACAGCAATCGCAATACACTTGTACGCATAATCGTTGTAGATCTTCGATATTCGTAAGACACTCGCAGTAATTCGTAAAATTCCAGACTCTGTCAGTTTCCTGCGATTCATCGCAAGTGTCCCACGGGTTTTTGCGAGTGTTTTTCGACTCAAAAGAAATGCTGTGCGATTTCGTGCGAATATGATACGAAAACAGACGATTGACGGCGAGTGCAGCACAAGTACCATGCGAGTAAACTACGAAATAGTACGATTGTACTCGTTTTGGATATTTGGAAATCTCATTTGCATCAACTACACTAGGAGTCTGTGGTAAACAGTACAGTGGCATACTGTAGGTGTATCGGGAAAGAGATTTACTGTATATACCTAGCTAGCATACCGTAGTATACTGTAGATATACCGTAGATAACTGTTAAAATGCTGCAGGATATAGAGAAAGACAGGGGACTTTCATACGGACAGGGATTTTAAAAGCCAGTATTGTGAAAGTGACTTGTCAGGCAACCACCCAACTGTCAAGGACAGTGCAGCAATGGAAACTGAGGAAACTCGGACCTCACAGTGGTCCGTATATGGGTACCCAAAGAAATATCTCTCTTTGTTATTTTGATTTAAATTCCTTTTAAAATGACATCTCCCTTACCAGAAGTAAGCTTCTTATTCACGTAAATTAAAGAATTAGAATTCCGGCATATTCAGGATATTCTACATTAAAGCTTTACTAAAGATGACAAGTAAATCAGTGTTGATTAGATTTTATATTTGTAATAGTCGATTATTTCATAAGCTTAGAAAATTCGTTCCATTGCACTTGAGATTATATTAATATGCTTACTTTTGTTTTCCCTAATATTTAACTTTTATAGGATTTGATCAGTGAAATTTCTATCCTTATTTGATGTTTCAAACAAGGGATTTATAGTAATTTTGTCTACATTGTGCATATTTTATAACTCTGGGTACTGCATGCTCATTTTTTTATATAAAAGCGAAACAATTCAAAATTCTTTAATCATGTTGTTTAACGTCCCTCTCGAGAATCTTCAACTTAGAAAGATATTTTTCCTATTTTTCATATTTTTGAAAATCTAAGAACATATTTTTCCAACTAAGAACCTTGTTTTCACAGAATCAAGAAAACAATACCATTATATGATGATATTAGTGAGATTAAATGCGACCGTTTTAAATTAGATTCAAGATCAGGTAAAGGTCACAACCTTTTTCCTGGACATAAATAATATAAAAAATTTTGTCTACATTGTACTAACCCTAACCCTAACCCAAATTTGGCGATTTTAGGTTGTTAAGATATATCATTAATTTTGGTGGATAATATTTTGGTGAATTCAAATTTATTACCATTAAGTCTCAGGTTAAGAATGCGCTCTTGTTACGATAGCACACCCTCCCAAACTTGCCAAAGTGTCGGGAAATCCTCGGAAATACGCAGATACTATTGTTAAATCACACCCCAAATATGGAAATTCAGATGTAGCTCTTATTTGAACTGCACAAATAATGTAAAGAACATTTTTAAAGAAGTAAAATATTTGTATTAAATTGAAAACGAAAGTATGACACGAACTTATTTTTTCCATAGCTAAATCCGTTTATATATAGATTTTGCTGACAATGCATTCCAAGAGCTGTCTGTGTTTACGTGAACAAACTATCCCAAGCGCAATTACTTTCACACATAGGTATTAATTGATACCAGTTATTTAATTATAAAAGTACATGTAGTTTAAAACATTAATTGTTGAAAAAAACTTCATTGGTCATGAGTGAGCCGTTTAAATGACAGATGATTTTAACCCATTGTTTAGCAAGCACGACACCTTTATAACTTGAGGGTCGATTGGAGTAAAAGTTTTGGCAGTGATGAAATCCAAATTAAAAAAGATAAACTTATAGAACTATAAATATTTTTGTTTAATCAAAATAATGTCAATATGGATAATTATATCTTTATTTACAACTATTTGTTACCGGTGATTTGCAATTACCATTCAAAAATGTGGAATTTATAAACGCAAGGTGTGTAGGCTACAAATTTCACGGTTTTTATTTTGGTGAATTTTTATAAATCGCCAAAATAGGCCAAAATTATATCCCCGCCAAAATAACCGGCGATACGGTATGCGATCCCTATTTGCTTCTTACAAGATGGAATGTTTTTCTTTTTGCATAAAAAGATTCTATCATAAAGGGCATATAACATGATATTATTAAGTTGACATAAAGTTGACATAAATAATTAAACTAAATGGATATTGGCTAATCTAATTTTCTCTACTTTTCTTAAATTTTAGGATATAATAGGATTTTTTATATGTTTCCTATTTTTATTTTTTTCTCATTTTCACATAGGGTAAAGTTATCAAGAATATACAAAATGATACAAAAGCAATTGTTTACTACAGAGAAAAAATAGTTTTACGAATTTTTGTCACAAATTTCTGTACTTAGATTAAAGGCTTATAAGAGCTTACACAGTTCTAGTTTATTTGAAAAATCATATTTATTTGATATATTTTAAAACTGTTTTCTCTTCTTATTAATTAATCTTGTATTTAAAAATTTCTTCCAGTCTTTGATTATGCAACTCTGCTGTTAACATCTGTTGCAAAGGTCGTGAGTCTTGCCCTCTTAGTGATTTACAGGTCATTTCGCCTACTCTTAAGAACCCAAAAATGCCAAGCAAATAGCAGCCTTAAAAAGGTGAACTTCGTAACTAGAAGAACAGACCTTCTCTAAAGCCTGTAGAAGTGCTACCAGTATCTCTAGAGTAATAGGGGCTCGTGTATCTTGTTTTGGCATCAGCCTTGCAGCCCCTTCCAATACCTTTGAAACAATAAAATATTTTGTGACGTCTGTAAAACCATGAATTTTATACATGTCTGACAAACTCGAAATGTTTGTCTTTATAGATCCAGGTGATTTCCCCTCAGTTGACATATAAGCTATATAGTGAATTACATGATCTACCGGAGCTGGCCAAGTAGACGGAAAACCAAACATATATCTGAAATGATTGAAACTTTGGAAAGCAGCCTTATACGAGGGTTATTCGAAAAGTTCGTGGACAACTGTCATATTTTTTTTTCTTTGACGTCATATGCTATCCAAATTAATTAGAAATATTTTTACAAAGAAACCCAAATGATTTGTATTAAAAATTTTAAAAATATTTTTTCTTCAAAACTTATCCAGATTTCAAAATTGCAACAATCGGATCGCAGAGCAAGGTCAAGATTTAGTAAGTTACAGACAATACACTACATAATGTCTGAAGTCATATTCTTTGTAAAATGGAGCAAAAACAAAAACCAATCTAGAAATTCAAATGAAGCAATGTAACATTTATTCGTATAGCAAATTATGGCTTAATGTTTGCTTTGTTGAAAAGAAATCAACTTTAGAAGATAGGTATTGATTACTAAAACCGACAAAAATAATGATGTCTTAGAACGTCACGGAGCAACAGATAACACTGCAATTCCGTGTTTTACTCAGAAAAAAATCCTGATTTTACTCTAAAAATGTTGAAGGAATCAAGAAAATAGGTCACAAGCGAGTACAGGCAGTATTTGAGTGACAGAGACTCTGTATCGGATGAAGATAATCTGTGAAGCTACGATTGAACTGTAAAATTCTTAACAAAAACTTCATAATTTTGTAACGTCAAGGAAAGACATACTGTAGGGGATCGGAGTTGCGTATGTATCCTGTGAAAGGAGACTAAGTAAAAAAGAAATTAAAGTCTTTACAAAGGAAATTATATAACGAGAACAATAAAAAAAAAGGAATTTGTAGTTTAATAAAAAGGATTAAATGAATGGACAATCGATTACACTGTGTAAATGTACAAGGATAGTATACATATGTATTTAAGAAATTCTCGACGCTATGTTTTGACGTTCTAATGCCCTTAAGTGTGCTCCGTGGGTTTCATTCCATTCGATTTTTAAATGAAATAAATTGATTTCTGTTAAATCGAATGGAATGAAACTTTACAAATCAACAAAACAAATATTTTTACATATTCTAATGTGCTCATCTTAAATTTCTAGCGAGAAGTATAATAAATATTGACATTGTCCACGAACTTTTCGAACAACCCTCGTATATATGTGCCATGTATTCTCAGCCATAGAGGCTTTCAACAGTTTATTGGTTTCCAAAGTCACATCTCCCAGATTTCTAGGGGCAACTGAATTGCTGCTGGAGGACTAGTGTTTTGGATGCCATTCAACGTTTTTGAAAGTCGTTGTTCCATGGATATTACCCATTTCTCATTCGACACACAGAAATGTGACATTTAATTTATCACATGGAGTCATTTTGCAGATCAAATAGAAATTACAAAATCAACAAATGCAATCCAATTTTACGAGTTTGAGGCCAATGGAATTTGGGATACAATCGACACATTATTGGATATTAGGAAAGAAAATAGTGAAACTGAAGTCACATTTACCATCAAATTACGTCGAAAGTCCCAGTATTTTATTTTAAATATTATTCTACCCACCGTTTTCCTTGTTTATTTGAACATGCTAGCTTTTGTGATCCTAGTGGATGCAGGAGAGAAAATGTAATTTTGAAAGACCGTATTTTTGGCCATTGCTGTTTTTCTGACCATTATTTCCACACTGTTGCCAACAACTTCCGATTACACACCGATTATAGCAATGTACCTGATTTTTCAGTTGATATACGGAGTGATAGCCCTGGTTATTTCTGCTCTTCAACTCCGACTTCATCATAGAGATGAAGAAGAAAAGATTTCGACATACTGGATCATGGTCGTCCGACTTCAAAGAAAACTGAGATGAAAAAAATCGAGGTAAACTGAAAGAGTCGTTTCGGAATTAACAAAAAAAGGAAGTGTTACATGTAACAACGAACAACAATCAATTGTGGTTCACAAGAAAAATTTTATAGGAAGCATGTGGCTTCTTACATAGATTTTTTCTCTTTTTGGTCATTTTTTATCTCCAACATTGTCATTACTATTAGTATGTTTATAGTATCGTCTTCCCAGTAATTCTTAATACTAGGAATGTGAGAAAAAGTTGCTATAAACAGTACATACTCTTTATCGAAGAAAAGACAACAACACAAAATTCTAAACTTATTGAATTTATGATCTAAATGTGACGTATAAGTGGGCACTGCTTTGTATTTTGAAATTTAAATTTGGCTGCCATTTCAACTTGGGCAAGCAGCAACATATCAACATCACAATATCAACATCAACTCAATGTTCAAATTCAACTGTTCAATACAAATACCAAACTTCAACTCGTTTGTATTTCAACTGTTCAACACATATCTGAACTTTAACTGTTCAGGGTGCACCTGTCAGAGTTAGGCAACAGTCTGTTTTAAAAACTTTACATGGAGCTTTGGCAAAGTTTAGTCAGGGAGGCGGCTTGTTTACCCGGATAGTTAAATAGAAAGGTGGACACTGGTTTATTAGGTGCCATTTCCCCACTTTGTTGGCGGTGGACATCAAATAGTTGAGGTTTGATGTCCATGTGGCGGATTGCGTAAGACCTCTATTATTATCAAGAAAATGAACATTTGCATAAAATTTTATGACATCTATCAAACTGGGGTCAGGTCACTTAAAGTAAATAACGTTTTATTGTTAATCAGCGTCCGCCGTTTCCCGGGTTTTTGCTGATTAAGGTTGCTTAGTTGTTGAATAATGTTGATGTTGACTGAACAGTTGAAGTTTAGATATATTTTGAACAGTTGAAATACAAAAGAGTTGAAGTTAGGTATTTGTATTGAACAGTTGAATTTGAACATTGAGTGTTGATGTTGATATGTCGTGGCTTGCCCAAGTTGAAATGACAGCCAAATTTAAATTTTAAAATACAAAACCGTGCCCACTTATACGCCTCAGTTAGGAGATAAAAAAAATTCAATAAGTTTAAAATTTAGTGTTGTTGTCTTATCTTCGATAAGGACAACATCTATCAATTTAAAAAATAGATGAGTTTATTGAAGAAAGACATCAGTGATTAATATTGTTATACGGGGGAAGAGCGACAACTTGCATAACTGCAGAGTAGCTGTGTACGTAGGGAGCCTCGAGTGGGCGGGGATAAGTGGCATCATATATAATGGGTTTTCAGTCTTAGCTGCTTTCTTTCTGTTGACACCAAGCCCTCCAGATACTGTTGAAAGCTAATACAAAGAATTTACAAAAAGAATTAGGCTCAACAAAAAATTCCCTCCACACCCATACTCTATATAAAATAGATGTTAAGTAGTAGAATGCATTACATGAATCATATTTGTTTTTCGCTTGCTGTCGCTTCTTTGGTTGTTTGTTTCACTGGAAGTTCCCGGACATTGGCCTTCACTATGAGGAAATCGGCACGGAAATAAAAGAACGACAGGGATTCCATGCTGTATGATAAGAGAAGTACTAGTATTGCGCCATGGAAACTCCAGTCGCCGCCCCCTTAATATCTATCAAACAGATTTTGATATCGAAATATCGGTTGTGGAATTTGTGTGCAATATCAAATTTTCGAATTTGTTATAACATATCCATTCTGTATAACGATTCGGTATTCTTGTAATAAATTCAAAAATTTCTTATAACAATATAGATTATTTATGAGTTCTAAAACTGTATCAAACGTATTGAATTTGTTGAAAAAGAATTTTCTAATTTCTTTTTACAGAGTAATAATTTTAGTGAAACGAGTTCTTTGAGAGTTTTTCTAAGGAGTTAAATCCGTGTATATACATTTGTCTATTCATGATAATAAATTAGTTTTAAAGGTCCTTATTGTTTAATTGGATTGAAAAAATACTATTTGTCACGAAAGATAGAAACTTGTTATAGTGAATTGAAGGTAACACAATGTTTACTTTCTTTAATAATTATTTTGGATGAACGAAGTCTAATAAGTACCAAAAGAATCGAATTCACTAACACAGATTCCACAACTCCTCATACCGAATGAAAAATATAGCGGTATATTTGGAAAGGTCCTAAATGGGTTCCGTATTTATCAAATCTATAGACCATGCTTAACGCTTGACAGGGACGTAACATGATTTTTGAAAACAGGAAGAGGCAACCAGAGACAAAAATTTCAACCTTATCTGAGATGAATTAACAAACAACAAATATTAACAAGACACATTATTCAATTTTATATATTAGAAAAGTTATATATGGAAAAACTATCCCACCCAAATTGTTACGTGCTGTTGAGTTTACTAGTATACCTATTTGATAGCATATATTTCGCAATTACTCAACCTGCATCCCCCTAGTGTCTCTTCTCTAGAAAATATTTTTTATGAAAAATATTTAAACCCCGGGTTTCGTGAAAAATAATGACTCGAATTAACAAAAATTAAGGTTTTTCAAATTTTTCTTCCTTTTTCGACCAAAAAAGATATTCATTTTATCATTGTAAATTCTGAAAAATACAAATATATAATTACACTCAGTATAAATTCATGGGTGAAGTTTGGAAGAAGTCCGTTCCAAGAATGAGTCACTATAAGGTGTTTTTAATCCGTCTCTATATCAGGATATTGTTGCGGGTTCTTTCCCTAGTGATTTCCAAATAATCAAAAAAACTCAAAAACGTTTTCACATTTATATAGACAATTCATTGTACATAGTATTCCGGCTCTTGTCTGTCCACACAACGGTAAGTTACTACATCACACCATACTCCGTACACTGTGCACCATACACTGACACCATACACAAAACGACGTAGAACGTAGAACGTCCAACGTAGAACGTAGGACGTATAACGGACCTACATAATACAACAATTGTAAACACATTAAGTTACACAGTTGAATACTCAAAGCTACATACAAGTTATTACCCACATAACCCACCATACACGTAAATGGGATAATAATGGGGTCAACATCACAGCGCTGCATTACAGAACTTGTATTAAATGCTTTTACTCAATAATTACATTATTTTTCATGTAACTTACACTTACACACAGTAACTTTACTTACATCGTTACTTTACTGTTTAGAATCATAAAGAAACTAAATACGACAATACATATACTTGAGCCGATACTTTCAATTAACACTACTCACTATGATATTTATAGAACATACAAACTATACAAATGAACGAACATTCAAACGAATAAACTAAAATTAAAATACGTTGAAATAACAAAGTTATCCCAGGACCGTTTAATTAACAAAACAGAGAAGAAAATGTAAATAAACATGTTACTCACCTCAGAAGTCAGTGTCTGTAATAACTCTTAAAATATACTCAGTACTTTAACTTTAACTTTACAAAACTTCGCAGTAAAAATTGGTCAGGCAGAACTCGTGCTGTTACAACTTGGAAAGCCGGTTTTTAGAAGGGCGGAAGCCTAAACTCAGGTATATAAATACAAGTAATGTAGAGGTACCAAAGAGGGTGTTCGAAGGGGTCCAGATTGGGAAAACTGAAAGAAACTACGGAACAACGTTAGAACAAATATCACAGTAAATTTAAAATACAAACAAGACAAATAAACAATACAACACCGTAAATGTGACAGATATAAATTAGTTTCTTCATAAGTATGGATCGATTTTTAATTATTACTCATAAAAGATACCACAGAGTATGACACATATGTTTCATACTTAGATATTTTACCTTAAAAATATTGTTAATGATAATATAGGAAAACCAAGCTCTATGATAAACGTGATTAATTAAACTTTTCTATCGTAGACGCCCCTTATTTATGCAGCGATAAACCTTCATGACCTGCATACGGAGTATATATATTTCAGTTGATTAGATTTGCAAGAGCATGCTCTACGTAAAAACAATATATAAGAGGTAAATCATTGACAAACAAGTTAATGAGACAAGAATGTCAGCAATGTCGTTTAAAATTTCGTAAGTTCTATGGCCAATACAATGGCATTCTCAGCATATACAGTTTATCAGTAGGTCAAATCCTGACTGACTTTTTCATACTGATAGGCCATTATTTATACATTGAGTTGTCCCCAAATTTCCCGTTTTTTCTCCCAAACATGACAAGAATCACAGTGGGTTCGACCGGACGCAAGACACGCTTGCCCCTCCACGATACCTGATCTACCACGGGGGGGGGGGGGTCCGTATTTGTTCTGTTCAAGTTTTGTATGGTTTCAATAACCGTTGACCTTGAATATTGTTTGTTTACTGCATATATGTATCATTCTAACGTCTTTTATTTCAATTTACAATGAATTCAAGTCACACTATAGGACTTTTCGTACCCATATTCATCTATAACAGTACATATGAGATAATTGAGTAAACTTCTAGCTTAGCTCCATACGAAATACAAAAGCTTTTATTGTTATATGGAAATCGAGATTGAATACTGGTCGTCATAACCATATCTTTCTACCTTACATTAAATTGATCGAAGGGCCGCTACTGCTGCATTTACTTACTAACGATACAATGTTATAATTGGTCTGTGGACTATGGGTCTTAATCACAATTTTATGTCCTCAAATAAAATTATTGTATTATAATTACTTTGACAAATCTAAACTGTTTTTCAATGATTTCAGATTTTTCTATTTAATTGTATTTGCAATTGGGGAATGCTGTAGTACATGAGTTTTCACCTTACTCGTGCTGAGAAAATAGTCATTTCCGTTGTATTAACTGAGCATAGACCTTTAGTTGTACTGTATTCTAAAGAATATGGGTATTTTAGAATGTAGGGAAACCGTTGAATTGTTGTACTGACGCATGTTGGTCTCTCTGACTGTTCATAATATTAGAGTATTTCAATTTTCATAAATAAGTGATATAGGAGATTAAATGAATGAGAAATTATCAAATGTTGTTGTTACTTGAGGTTTAAAGAATGAATTTATCATGCCACGTATTCTTCTGCGCTGGATTGTATTCAGCCAAAACTAGAAAAATATAAGAAAGTGTTTTTATTTCCCAAATTGATTTTTTTACTTCGAAATGTGGATTTTCCTGCTACCCTTTTGCTTTTTATTTCATCTGTGACTCCACAGACAAACCAAAATGTACAAACACTTTTTACGGATCTTTTAAATAATTACTCACCCAAAATCCGCTCCACGGTCATCCAAAACCAACCAATCCATCTGGATGTCAGTTTTTATTTTAGTAATGTCAATGAAGTCAGCTAGGTCAAGGAGAAACTAGTAACCACAGGATTTTTAATGTTGTCATGGACAGATCAGCTGTTACGATGGAATCCCTCTGACTATAACAACACCGAAACCATATTCATCCCACAGGTAACCTGTAGCTCTTTATAACAACATCGACACCATCTTCATTCAACAGGTAACACAAAGTTCTTTATGACAAACTGACACCATCTTCAAGAAGGATATGGATATAACGAACAGTATTCAATCCCAAAGTCCATTAAACGATATACAAAATAGGAGCAGAGCAAACACGGACCTCCGAACCATCAGAGGTGGTATCGGGTGCCATGGAGCGAGCATCCCCTGCCGACCGGCCACACCCGCCCTGCGCTCCCCGCTAACATTATAAAACAACGGAAAAAAATCCGCGGTCAATTCAGTGCACAAACAATGAACCAACAACCGGCACAAAAAAACACCATCTAACACTTGACTCAATGATAAATTGCATTTGCTGACAAGGGCATTGTATCGACCACAGAACTTACGAAATGATTACTGTTAATGAGACTGCTGATATTCTTGTTTCACCAACTTGCTTGTCAATAATTTACCTCGTTTAAGAAACTGTTCATACGTAGAGCATGCTCTTGCGTATCGAATCTACTGAGATATATATACTCCGTATACAGGTGATGAAGGACTATTGCTGCATAATTAAGGAAGGTTGACGATAGAAAAGTTTAAGCCATTAAGGTTATCATATGGCTTGGTTATAAGATTACTATTAGCGTCTTTTACAAGCAAAATATCCAAGTATGAAGCAGAAGTGTCGGACTCTGTGGTTACTTTTATCTCAAGCTTACCAGGATATATTTCCATATCCATCGTATCGACGTAGTAATGGAAATTATCATCCCACAGGTAACATATAATTCTTAATGACAAAACCGACATCGTCTTCATCCCACATGTAAGCTGTGGTTTTGAATAGAGGAGTTAATGCTAGAAATGACATTATGATATAATATACAATTCTGAAAAATGTTTATACATGTATGTAGAACATGCTTTTGCGTTAGAAATCAACTAGGGTATATAAACTCTATATGCAGGTGATGAAGGTATATTGTTGCATGGTAAACAGTAAGGGAAGTTGACGATAAACAAGTTCAAGTCTTTACGTGTAGCATAGAGCGTGGATGTTAGATCACCATTAACGTCTTTATCAATAAAATGAATGAATTCAAAGAATTGAAATTACCATCGTAAATTAACTATAAGCCGTCGATATATCTCAATGTCGAGTGGAAGGCTACAAGTGTCTCCTTCTGTTCACGCATACTATTTTGCACGACGTTTGCTTCATGTGAATACAAAAATAGGTCTGCTAAGAACGGGGTGCAATTGTTACCCATCGGAATTATACTAGATCGTCGGAAATGAAAGCACTTTGCCTCTTGTTTTGATTGATGTTCGAAATGGGACATTCGTAGTTGGTTAGTTAATGTTAGTATATCGACGGTCATTTTCTTGAGTTAGTGAACTTACCTTTCCTTATACTTGGGCCGACTGACGACCTGGCTATTTCTTGCTATATTGTCAGGTATATGAAAAAAGGAAAAGCCCCATTCCTTTCAAAACATTTTCATTTTTTATTATGATTGATATTTTGAAACACAAATATTCTGTTACCGAATTTTCTTTTAAAGTTTTGATTCATGTAAATCAGATCTACACATGCACAGTTTCTAAAACATGGTAAATTATTGAGAAACAATTTGATAAAACAAGAGTATAAGCAGCCCGGTAAAAGTCATCATTTCTTGACCGGTCGGCAGGGGATGCTCACTCATCCACGAAACCTGATTGCACCTCTGATGTTTTGGAGGTCTGTGTTTGCTCTGTTCATATCTTTTATTTTCATATTTTTCGTCATTTCCATGTCCTTCATAGCTGCGACTGATTAAGGTGCATTTGCAGACATTTTTTACAGAAAACCTTTACCTAAAAATGAAAATACTGCTTAAAAAAAACCCTTACGACATGCAATATTTTATTCATATTAAAAATATTTCCTCTAAAGAAAGTTTGCTTTCTCACATTTATACATTGACCTTGTCAGCAAATACAAATTATCATTGAGTCAAATGCTGATTTACGTTCTCCATACCCATTGTTAGTCCATGATACACTGAATTGACGCCGATGTGTCGGGGGTTCGTGTTTGATCTGCTCTTATTAAGTATATTGTTTAATGGACTTTGAGATTGAATGCTGTTAGTTATCTCCATATCCTCCTTTATTTTAAAGATACCAAAACAAATAAGAGCGTGTTTGATAGGTATTCGGCGAGAATGTAGGGTGTACTTAAAGAACCAAATAGGAATTTTAGTTTTGTCAATATAAATAATATTCTATAAGAATAGTAAAGGGTAAATATTCCCTAAATTGTGTTGTGATTTTCTACAACTTGAATTAAATTACTATTATAGTAGGAAAGGCCATTTAATCCAAAATTATACTTTTCTGCAGATTTTTTGTAAAGGGAATTGTCATATCACGGTCCTCTTGATCGTTATCGAGTTAAAAGAGTTTTCTTCTACCAAATGTCTTAAATAGCAGCCTTTTGTGAAGAATTGATAAGGAATATTATTAGTATTAGTTATTAGCTTCCCCTTAGAAGCATGGGCTAATTTGCATGACCCTTATTATTAACATTTATTTATGGTAAAAAAAAAAGAGTTAGGAAAGATAAATTTAACAGATTTAAACAGATGTTTCTTAAAACACTTTCCATTTGTGACATCCTACATTTAGGTTGTTGAGTACTTCTGAAGGCTGGTTACAGGGTAACGTAACCGAGATTTCCATCTGTCTATCTCTCGTAGTTTTCGGTCATGCAATCAAAAAAATTAAATGTTATTGAAATTGTGAACGAATTTAAATACCTAGGTATACTGGTTTCTCGATCAGGTTCATTCTGTAAAACTAAAAAACATTTATGTGAGCAAGCTCAAAAAGCCATGTATGGAATTATACGAAAAATTCGACAATTTAATTTACCAGTAGATTGCCAGCTTGATTTGTTCGATAAAGTTGTCACTCCAGTACTTTTGTATGGATGTGAGATATGGGGTTTTGAGAACATTGATATGATTGAACGTGTTCATCTTAAATTTTTGAAACATATTTTTAATCTAAAAAGTAGTACTCCTAATTATATGGTTTATGGCGAAACGGGTCGCTTCCCTTTGTATTAATCAGTGTATTCGAGAATGATATCCTATTGGGCAAAATTATTGGTAAGCCCTGAAAAAAAGATTGTTTATGTTACATATAGACATTTATTTGAACAGTTCAGTACAGGAAGTCATAAGAATCCTTGGGTTTTATGTTTTAAGAATATACTTGATAGTTTTGGCTTCTCAAATGTGTGGAATGAACAGACCTTTATAAATATTAAATGGCTAAAGGCTATAGTTGATCAACGTCTTAAAGATCAGTACATACAGAAGTGGCAAAGTAATATGCGCGATTCATCTAAAGGTCTCTTTTATAGGGGAGTATCTTCAAAACAGAATTTGGATTTGAAAAATATTTAGCCTTACTACCAAAAAAATTTAGAAAAATATTAATTAAACTAAGAACAACAAATCATCGTCTTCTAGTTGAGACTGGGAGGTGGTTTGGGATTCCCAAAAATGATAGACAATGTAATATTTGTAATAATGGACAAATAGCTGATGAGTATCACTACATTTTAGAATGCAAATATTTTTTCGAATGTAGAAATAAATATCTTCCCAGTAAATTTTGTAATAGACCAAATTTTTTCAAATTATCAGAATTGTTGTCATCTGCTGACTCCAAACTATTGATTAAACTATGCTGTTACATAAATAGAGTATATGAAAAAGTTTGTCCTCCATGTTAATCTTTGTTACTTTATATGAATATTTCCGCCATTTCACGTGTATCTTGTATATTATTCTTTGTATATATTGTACATATTGTTGAACCTCATGTACCATTGATATGGTCTGAGTGAATAAAATGAACTTGACCATCTGTCTATCTCTCGTAGTTTTCGGTTATGCAATCAAAAAAATTAAATATTATGTCACCATGCATTTCCTTTTCTTTTCAGTATATAATTAAAAAATAAGTATTTTAATTGTATAATGATATATGGAGGACTTATCTTGTACTGAAGAACGGGTTAAAGAAGTTCGAGGAGCTGGGAGGAAACTTTTACTACCTGTCAATCAATTATGAAGGACTAGTGTTCTGGTTACCGTTTCACGTTTTTGAAAGTCGCTGTTCCATGGACATATTCCATTTCCGATTCGACACACAGGAATGTGACATTAAATTTATCACATGGAGTCATTTTGCAGATCAAATAGAAATTACAAGATCAACGAATGGAATCCAATTTTACGAATTTGAGCCCAATGGAATTTGGGATTTAATTGACACGACATCGGAGATCAAGAAAGAGGCGCGGAAATCTGAAGTCACATTCACTATCAAATTACGTCGAAAGTCCCTACACTATATATTGAATATAATTCTAGCCATCGTTTTCCTTGTTTATTTGAACATGCTAGTTTTTGTGATCCCAGCGGATGCAGGAGACAAAATGTCATATTGTGTGACCGTATTTTTGGCCATTGCTGTTTTTCTGACCATTATATCCACACTGTTGCCAACAATTTCCGATCACACACCGATATAGCGATGTACCTGATTGTTAAGTTTATATACGGAGTGATAGCCCTGGTTTTTTCAGTTTTCCAGCTCCGCATACATCACAGAGACGATGAAAATGGGATACCATCATGTTGGGGAAATCTCGTCTTTCTTCAAAGAAAACTAAGGTGTAAGAAAATAAATACAACTGAAATCAGGGGTTTGGATTCAAACTTAAAGGATAACGAATGGGTAAACCTCAAAAAAGCATAACATTGGTGACCAGGACGTGACGTGTGAATGGAAACACGTGGTTCCTACAATAGATTTTTTTCTCTTTCTGGTGTTTTTTAATCTCCAATATTGTGATTACCCTAGGTATGTTTTTATCCTCAGCTACGCAATGATCTTTAGCAAACAAACCACATTTGGATTTGAAATCTGTTTAAACTACCAAACAGACATTTTTATAACTTAATAGATTCTTTTGATGACATGCATTAATTTGTGTAATTTTCCTTGAGTCAAGAGGCTACAATGGTAACTTCTGTAGAACCTAGAAACAGTGTCTAAATAACAAAAAAGTAACGACATCAGATACATATAAAACAGGAGCACATTTGTTGTGGAATAAATATTTTTTCTTACTTTACAGAGCTTAATGGCATGGCATTTGGATCCCACTTGTGGTGTTGTTTAATTTCCGTTTTTTATTAATTTATTTAGAAAACGAGATCAAGAAAGAGTCGGGAACTTTTTATTATCCAGGCCTAATTCAGTTCACACCAAATTTGGTACCCTGAAAATACCGAGTTTGTAATGCTATCGAGTAATGTAATTCTAAAAATAAGTACTTTTTTCGACGTCAGTCCTACCTATAAATGATTGAGAAAAATAATAACCCAAGAGTGTCAATTTCAACTGTAACCATGAACTATTTATATAAAAGTTTGTCCATATTTCTTATACATGTACCTCAATAGTCCATCTGCCAACACCTTTTGCTCAATCATCATGCATTCAGATCTGATCTTCAGCCTTTTTTCTAGTCCACTCCTAGGTAAAGTAGGGTTATTTCATCCTAAGAATTAAACATGAACATCCGTTAGATATATTATTTTTTTAAAAAATAGAAATTGATTATAAGTTTAAACATTTTACCAATCTCATCTCAATTTCAATTATTGATTTACAAGTATAAAATAGATTCTAGCTACCACATGTATAGCAGTGTATTATGTCATATTATAAAACTTGTATTATACATAAAGTAAATGAATAGCCATTTTTAAGAAAAAATAATCCTATTTAAATACAGAAAAGGAAAAAAATATATAAATATTTTCTGGACAATAATGTTTCATTTTGCTCTTCTTATCAGACAATTGTTTCCATATTATTGATTATAAATTTCCACTTACAATGATGAATATCCTAATTCTTTCCACTTTGATTTGTCCCCCAGTGAAACAACTTACTTTTCAAACAATTTTGATAATTGTTGTGTCTTTAATAAATAAGGCTAATAAGTAATAAAACTTGTCGCAAAAATATACAAAAACTGCTTTTGTTGTGAAAAATATTCATAAAACTGACACACATGCGGAATTATTGTCTGACGTCACGGCGTCAGACAGTACTAGATTTAACGCAGAAGGATAAAACGTACGCTGAACTAGGACCTGGGTTTCCCCGCAAATAGTTCGTCATTTTGCGTAGCAATAAAACATTCTAGGAACTCTCCAGGCATTAAAGGCACAAAAGTAAATTCATCGATAGCAAAACGGAGATCTCAGGTCACCTAATATATTTATTGAATTTTATATGATAGACAATTTTCTTTGTCTTACTCCAAAATAATCGTATTTATAACTTTATATAGATCAGCTTTCTTATATATATATATATATATATATATATATATATATATATATATATTAGCAGAAACATGAAAGTAATAAAGGGTGACCAGAGGTAACCTCATATTTTACATCAATAGGGGGACCAAAGATCACCTTGCATTGTACATCAGTAGGGGGACCAGAGGCCACCTTATATTTAACATCGTTATGGAGACCAGTGGTCACCTTATATTGTACATCATCAGAGGTATCATAGGTCACATTACATTTTAGATTAAAAGGGGTCCTAAGGTAATCTTTTATTGCACATAATAGGGGGGACCTGGGGAAAAATTATATCGTACATCATTTGGGGGCCAGATATGTCACCCTATATTGTACATCAGTAGGGGGACTACAGGTAACCTAATATTGTACTGTACATCAGTAGAGGGACCAGAGAACACCTTATATTGTACATCAGTAGGGATACCAGAGGGCACCTTATATTGTGCATCAGTAGGGGG
>PRKT01000450.1:18158-30930 GCA_003671525.1 Saccostrea glomerata | reverse complement strand
AAGTGGCATTTTTACCTTACCCCACCTTTGATGTAAACATTTTATATAGTAATGTTTTGATCTATTTGGAAGTTGCATGTAGTGATATTGGTATCACTGCAAGGTTTATTAATGTAAATCTATTAAACTACTTTTTCATTTTTGTAATAGTTTTTACAAAATTGTCATTTGATAATAAATGACCTTTTTCAACTTCAAACAGTGTTATGTTGTTATCAGATAGTTTAATATTACATCAAACAGAGCAACCTTTAGTGCGAGTATCAGGAAGATGGGCATAAATTGTATATAAGTAGGGAGGACCAGAGGTCACATTAGATTAAACATCAGAAGGATGAGCAGAGGTTACATATGTACATCCTCAGGGGTACCTTAGGTCACCTTATATTGTACATCAGTAGGGAGCAGAGGTCATCTTATATTTAACATCAGAAGGTGTACCTTATATATATATATATATATTTTTTTTTTTTAGATAATTTTATTTATCATTATGCAAACCCGTTTACAATTCCTAACTAACCCGGGCCAGGATAGTTAGTATAACAAAAAAATAGAGTAACATATATTTAGTTAAAGCATTTCTACAAATGTCACCATCTTATTTTTATACATGTGAGTTTTTGTTGAATTCAGTAAAAAGTTCATATTGTTTATAATATTTGTTTTTACATAGGAATATAACAAATCTTCTGTTTCAGTTTTGTTCTGAACTCTACAAAACATTTTAAATTTATATATCTTGTATGCTAAAAAAGAAACAAAAGTATTTAAAAATTGTATTTTGGAATTCCGTTCAAAATAAAAACCTAGGACGACATGTTTCCACTGTACATCAAAATTTAACACAGAACTCAGATTTTTCCATAGTATATGAACATGATCACAATCAAAAAGTAAATGTTTAATATCTTCAATTTCATCACACATATTACATAAAGCAGAAGTTCTATATTTGCATTTAAAAAGAAAACTGTTACAACACAATATATTATTCAACAATTTATAGTTAAATTCACATATTCTTTTGTCATAGATGTCTTTAACCTTATTTCTATATATATCCTTCCAACTCTCTTGAGCAACAGAAAATAATTTTTTATACATTAATTGATGGCTTGGGGCTTTAAATTTCTTACAGAGTAAATTATCGTAAAAAAATTTACATTTTTTATCTTCAATACAATATACACCATTTACAAAATCAAAATAACGCTCCCCTATATTCTGTATGTATGCACAGCAAGTCATATTGAATCTTAAAGATTTTTTATAGATCGCTGTTTTTAATATTTTGTATTCACACATCCAATTTGATTTTTGTTTTAAATCATCGGACAATTCTTGTAGAGTTTTAAATTTTCCATTTTTATTAAAAAGGTCTTTAACATGTATTATCCCACTTTTGATCCAATTTTTAAAACATAGTGTTTTGTTTTCATATTTAAACATATTATTATTCCATATTGGTTGCTGAGCAAAACTTACATTAGACAATTTAGTTTCATCGATGTATCTTTTACAATCATTAAAACTGCAAAATACTTCTTTATAAAAAACCGACATGTTTGAAATGATTTTAAAGTCTGAGGATTTTGTCTCCGATAATGATAATAGATAGTTGATATCAATATTAAGACTATTTAAATATCCTCTTATTATTTCGCCTATTATACACTTTTTATCTATCAAGTATCTAGCCCATGCCGCCTTTAAGGCCTTGAATTTCAATTCAATATCTATCACACCTATACCTCCATCTTCTTGTTTTCCGATCACAGTATCTCTTTTAATTCTATCGCGCTTATTCCATATGAAGTTAAATATGCTTCTCTTAATTTGTCGAATATGTTCGGGATCGGGCATTGGTAATATTGAACCCATGTATATAAGTTTTGACGTAGCTAAAGAGTTAATGACACATGATTTCCCAAAAATAGTCAATTTTCTTTTTTTCCACGATTCAAAGAGTTTTTCCATGTTTTGAAAAGTCTTTAGCCAGTTCAATTCATAACATTGAATTTTATTATGGCCAATGTGTATACCTAAACATCGAACAGCATCATTTGTTACATGTATGCCGTCTATGTTAGTGTATTTATCTTTTAGACTGCCCAATAATATACATTGTGTTTTGCTTATATTGACCTTTGAACCAGCGTGTTTACAAAAATCATTAACAGTCTTAACTGCAACATTCAAAGAAGATATATCTTTTAAAGCCAATGTGATATCGTCTGCATGCTGAATATTTTTAATATCCCTTTTCATGTTTAAAACATTAATACCCTGTATTTCATTGTTATTTTTAATTTTTAAGGCCAGTATTTCTGCCACAAATAGATACAATAGAGCTGAAATAGGACATCCTTGTCTGATACCTCTATTCATGCTACATGTTTTAGAAATCCAACCATTATTTTTAATTCTGAATATTGGTTTATTATATAGAATTTGGATCCATTGAAGAAAATTATCACCGAAGTTAAATTTTTTTAGAACTTGAAAAAGAAAATTCCACTCGACTGAATCAAAAGCTTTTTCAAAATCTAAAAATAGTAATATTCCGTCTTTTTCATTATCCATGCAATATTCATAAATGTCTAAAATCAATCTTGCATTAATACCTATGTAACGACCTTTGATATATGCTGATTGTTCATTACTAATTAATTTATCTATGACGCTTTGTAATTTTTTGGCTAGAACAAAAGCTATAATCTTGTAATCGGTATTTGTTAAACTCAATGGTCTATAGTTTTTAAGATTATTCTTGTCGCCCTTTTTAAATAAAAGAGTGATAAGTGCCAATCGCTGAGAATATGGTAATTCGTCTTTTTCAAATATAGTTAATATTACATCGTAAAAGAGAGGACCAATCTTATTCCAAAAACATTTATAAAATTCCCCTGGCAATCCATCTAATCCGGGAGATTTGTTACTTTTTAAATTGTATACCACATCAGAGCATTCATCAAATGTTGGAAATGTGTCGCAAAACTTTCTATCGCGATCACTGAGTTTTGGACATTCAATGTCTTGTAGATATGAAGAAATATTGTTACCATCAACAGATTTGCTTGTATATAAGTTTTCGTAAAAAAGA
Organism: Saccostrea glomerata; assembly: GCA_003671525.1. Classification (NCBI taxonomy): domain Eukaryota; kingdom Metazoa; phylum Mollusca; class Bivalvia; order Ostreida; family Ostreidae; genus Saccostrea; species Saccostrea glomerata. The sequence goes on along the minus strand of PRKT01000450.1, from coordinate 27,824 downwards.
CACATTTCTTGTAAAATTTCACTATTACTTGCAATGGTTTTATTATTTTTTTTTAATTCAGTTATTGTATTATTCGTTTGATGTTTCTTTTCCAAACCTAGAAAGAAACTGGTATTTCGCTCTCCTTCGCTTATCCATTGCGCTTTTGATCTTATTTGAGCTCCTTTAGCAATTTCATCATACATTGCATCTAATTCTTTCTCTAGTTTTCGCTTTTCATTCATATCAATTTCTAGACTAGGCAAACATTCAATTTTATCGATTTTTTCCTCAAGTAATTTTACTTTATATTTTATATTATGTTTGGATTGTTTCGCGTATTTAATAGAATAATCACGTACACTTATTTTAAACGTTTCCCATTTTAAAATTGGATCTAGCGTTTCATCAATGTTGTTAAATATTTCCTCTATACCGTGTTTGTAATCATCATTGTCAAGGTGAGATACATTCAATTTCCAGTAACCTGCACCTCTATCTAATTTACTAAGATTTAAAGTACATTTAAGATATCTGTGGTCACTTAACCGAGTGCCATTATTGTGAGTACCAGGAATTCGTCTGACAATGATATTTTTTACACTTTCTATAAAGTCTTTATTTACAAAAATATAATCAATCCTACTTTTTGGACAATTTTCTGCATCACACCAGGTATAACCGTTAATATTAGGATTTTTATTAAGCCATACGTCGACTAAGTCGAATTTATTTAATAGTTTATTTAATTTTTTATTGGATTTATCATTTTCTTTATCAAAATTGCAATTAAAATCACCTCCTATTATGATTGTACTATTTTGCGCAGAAAACGAAGAAATATATGTATTAAGAGTTGTTAAGAAGGCTAATCTATCTGACTCTTTATTAGGTGCGTAAACGTTAATAATTGTAAATGAGTCATCGTCTATTTTTGCATTAACAAGTATTTTCCTACCATCATTAGACTTATGAACATTCAAAATATCTACATTACATTCTCGTCTAAAAAGAATAGAAACTCCTCTACTAAAAGGAGAATCTGAAAAAGCATGAACTATTTTCCCATTCCATTTTCTATTATAGTTTTCTACATGTTTTTCAACAAAATGAGTTTCTTGTAAAAGTATTATATCTATTTTACACTCTTCTAGCCATGTAAAGATTTTTGCTCTTTTTTCCGGCGAATTAAGACCTCTTACATTCACCGAAAGTAAACTTAAATTTTTCATTTGTCTGGTGGATATAAATGTGTAATAATGTTATAAAACAAAGGAAGGGGGGATGAATTATGTCTTATCACTTGACAAGTAAAAATAGAACATATCAATTCATTACTTATAGCATTTTTAAAGTATGCCAGAAATGTCTGTAAATAGATATAACTGAGCACATACCGAACTTCATGAAATGCTGCATCAGTCTGACCGGAGATAATACAATTACTTACCTTATATTTAACATCAGAAGGATGACCAGAGGTCACCTCATATTGTACAGGGACTAGTGGTCACCTAATATTGTACTTTACATCTGTAGCGGGACCAGAGGACACCTTATATTAAACACCAGAAAGGGGACTAGAGGTCACCTTATATTGTACATCAGTAAAGGGATGAGAGGTCACTTTATATTGATCATCAGCAGTATTACCAAGGGTAACCTTATATTGTACATCAGTAGTGTGACCAGAGGACACCTTATATTGTACATCAATACGTACGGGGACCAGAGGTCACCCGATATTTTTCATGAGTACGGAGACTAGTGGTCACCTAATATTGTACTGTGCATCAGTAGAGGGACCAGAAGGAATAAAGGTCAGCTTATATTGTACATAAGTAGGGGGACCAGAGGTCACCTTATATTTAACATCAGTAAGATGACCAGATGTCACCTTATATTGTACATCACCAGGGGGACCAAGGGTCACCTTTTATTGTACATCAGTAGGGGGACCAGAGGACACCTAATATTACACTTTAGCTCAATAGGGGGACCAGAGGGCAACTTATATTGTACATCAGTAGAAGACATCAGTTGGGGGACTAGAGGTCACCTTATATTGTATATCAATAGGGGGACCAGAGGTAACCTTATATTGTACATCAGTAGGGGGGCCAGAATAAACCATATATTGTACATTGGTAGGGGACAAGAGGTCACCTTATATTGTACATCAGTAGGGTGACATCAGTAAGTCACACCTTATATTTAACATCAGTAGGGGATTTCAGTAGGGGGTCCAGAGGTCACCTTTTATCACCACTTTACATCAAAAGGGGAACCAGAGGTAACCCTGTATTGTACATCAGTAGGGGGACCAGAGGTCACCTCATATTGTACATCAGTAGGGGACCAGAGGTCACCTTATATTGAACATCAGTAGGGGGACCAGAGGACACCTAATATTACACTTTAGATCAATAAGAGGACCAGAGGGCACCTTATATTGTACATCGGGAGGGGACATCAGAATGGGGACCAGTGGTTACCTTATATTGTATATTAATAGGGGGACCAGAGGTAACCTTATATTGTACATTAGTAGGGGGACCAGAGGACACCATATATCGTACATTGGTAGGGGGACTAGGGGTCACCTGTTATTGTACATCATTAGGGGGACTAGAGGACACCTTATAATGAACATAAGTAGGGGGACCAAAGGGCACCTTTTATTATACATCGGTAGGAGGACCAGAGGTCACTTTATATTGTACAACAATAGGGGGACCAGAGGAACCTAATATTTATATAATAGTGTTGTGTTTTGCGTGCACTATGCCTACATAGTATTCAGTGTTTGACACATGGTGCACGAGCCGGAGGCGAGTGCATTATGTGTCAAACCCTGACTACTATTTAGGCATAGTGCACGCAAAACACAACACTATTGTTATTATTATGCTGACTGTTGTTACTGTATAAAAACGGCAATATTTTCTTCATTCCCAATGTTTCATTACCTGTAAAATTTGTCTACTCTATTATGACGTCACCTTATGCAACATGTACGTTATAATCTTTTTCTTTAATTTTGAACGTTCCATGCTTTAGGTATAATCTACAGAGAGTTTTAGAGAATATTATTTGATTGAAGGAAGGTGGGTTGCAAGAAACTATTTTAGAAGAATTATTTTGTTTATTTTTAATTTTAATTATAAAATATTTGAAACTAAGTATATATATATATCATAGTACAATATTATAGATAATGGCGTCTGTGGCGTAATCGTTAGCGCGTCGGACTGACAATCTCGGGGTCGTGAGTTCGCTCCCCGGTATGGGCGTTGTCGGATTTTCCTCAGAAATGGAAGCCGTGCTCTATTTCGGCATAGTATGCTTACGCTATATAAATCCTTAGACCACTATGCGAGAATAGTACGGTATGGGTTATATAGAGACAAACTGACAGGAAGCATAATAATACACTTTAGATCAATAGGAGAACAAGAGGGCACCTTATATTGTACATCAGTAGGGGACATCAGTAGGGGGACTAGAGGTCAGCTTTTATTGTATATCAATAGGGGATCAGGGGTAATCTTATATTGTACATCAGTAGGAGGACCAGAGGAAACCATATATCGTACATTGGTAGGGGAACTAGGGGTTACCTTATATTGTACATCACTAGGGGGGCCTGATGTCTCTTTTTATTGTATATCAGTAGGGGGACCAGAGGTCACCTTTAATTAAACATCAGAAAGGGGACCAGAGGGCACCTTTAATTGCACATCAGTAAGGAGATCAAAGGACCCTTTATATTGTACATCAGCAGTGGGACCAGGGGTCATCTTATATTGGGAATCAGTAGGACCAGAGGCCACCTTACATTGTACACCATTAGGGGGACCAGAGGTCACCTCATATTGTACATCAGTAGGGGACCAGTAAGGGGACCAGAGGTCACCTTATATTATACATTAGTAGGAGGACTAGTGGTCACCTCATATTGTACATCAGAAGGGGGACCAGATGTCACCTTGTATTGAACATCAGTAAGGGTATCAGAGGCCACTTTATATTGCACATCAGTAGGGGGACCAAAGGTCACCGTTTATTGTACATCAGCAGGGGGACTAGAGGTCACCCCATATTGTACATCAGTAGGGGAACCAGAGGACACCTGATAATGAACATCGGTAGGTTACCTTATACAAGTGTCGTTTAATAATGTCTTCGGTGCTCGGAAAGAAACAAATGTCGCTTTTCAATAATTTAATTATAATAATGATTTAACCTTAAATTATCTTTTCATTAAAACACATGTTAGTAACATTTTTATCCAATTTTTGATTCATTTTAAAGTGTTTTTCGAACTCATTTTCTGGTATGAACCTTTGTATACTGGATTATTGCAGATCCTATGATTTCCTGGACTTGTTTCTTCCTTCTTAAAGGCGTTTTCTTAAGTTTGGCAAATGGAACAAGTCAAAAGGCGAAAGATATGGCGAATACAGTATTGTTAACGTGAATGAACATTTTCTTTATCCCCAAGACTCCTTTACTGTTCGGGGCTTTCGGGTTTTGACGCTGTCATGGAAAAAATCTTATGTTGTGGATTCCTTATTCTCATTAACCTTTTGATTTTTTCGCCAAAATATTGCTTTTTAGATTCCTCCAGAAATTAAACTACATCCCCGAATACGAATTTAAACAATAAGACCACTAATAATTAAGAAAATTGCCTATAAATCTATCTTTGTGCTCTTGCAATTCTCTGCTCTTCTCAGACCTTTGCTTTTTTTGTCAAGTACATCTTATTGTAAATTTTGTTTTGAGGGTTTTAAGCAACAGATTCAAGTTTCATTATCTGTTTGAAATTCAAATAAACGTGGATAACTACAATTACTAAAATTTTTAATAATTGTTCATATATTCTTATACGCAGTCGTTTTCACTCATTTTTTTAAAGGGTTACTTTTGAGTAATAAGCTTTTTTTCTGTCAAACGTATTTAAGACAGTGTGAACTACTCCCAAAATGATGTGTATTTTGAAAGAGGGCGTATAAGGCGTGTACAATCCCCCGCTCTGAGACAAAATGTTTTTCAATTTTCAAAATCCACAAAAAAGCTATATTTTTCTAAAGTCATGTTCTCAGTAATGTCATCTTCAAAATATTTCATCATTTTCTTTTTCTGAACGACTTATCATTTGATAATATTTATTTCAAAGCTGACAGTTAAGCATATTTAGTGGAAAATGGGTTTAATAGAGCTATAAAAAAGAATTTTGAACATGAATGGGTCAAGTCTCCATTCTTCGTGAACGCTTAAATGATGGAAATGTTACAAACCCGTCCATTTAAATCACTCTGAAAGACGTCAATAGTGCATATACTTCATACCGTACCGGTAGTGGTTAAAGCGGTTGGTCTTGGACTAAACCTGAGCTTTGAAAAGAGTTCGAATCATACATGGAGCTTTTTCTAATTCTTTTTTTTTAAATGTCATAAAAACATGAATAAAAAATAAATTATTTCATAAATTATTAAAACAATGAAATACAGAATTTGATATGTAAAAGATTATATAAACCATAAAATTTTGAAAAAAACTACTTTTCGAATTGAGAAATTTCTTTTTTCAGAGCGGGGGATTGTCCTCGCCTTGTACGCCTCCATTCTTTGCTATGTGTTGTATAGTCAATCGTACCCCATCAGTGATTATTTGTTGAAATTTGGCAAACAGTACATTATTTGTTTAATTTTTGTTTGCAAGTACGGTATCCATTTTTGATGCCCATTATATATATTTTATAAGTGAAATCCACCTGCTCAATTGTCTATAAAACAAACATTGATTGCAGTTAATTTTTACATATTTCAGTGAGTATTTCTTTGGGATTCTTAACAAAATTTACAGTATCTTTAATGGACGGTTTAATTTTACTAATTCTTTACAATTCCTTTTTAATGCAGTGTCTCGAATACCCTTGTTTTCCAGCTTCTCACAGTTAAATTTTGTGATGAAAAGTAGTCACATCAATTGTTATATTTTCATTAAAGATGCAATAATGCGAAAAATTCAAGCTTAGTATTGTATGTCATACAGTTCAGGACATTATTTATTGAACAGCCCTCGTAATTTGTACATCAGTAGGGGGACAAGAGGTCACATTATATTGTACATCATTAAAAACTAATGATAACACTATTTTAAACGACAATGAAGAAACCGAAAGTTACTTTATATTTTACATCAATAAGAAGACCAGAGGAGACCAGAAGACACCTAATATTTTACATAAATATTGAGACCATAGGACACCTTATTTGGTCACCTGAATCAACGCATGTGACTTATTGTTATCAGGTTTTCTCCGTAATCCCTCAACCATTTACAACCAATTTTGGCATAAAGCATCTATGGGTGAAAGGGAGATTTTAATTCACGGTCCCTGCCCTCCACCCCCTAAGGCAAGAATGCTTGGGCGAAATTACTACAATTGATGAAATCTTTACTTATTAACTAACATCAAGCCGTCAAACTGTTGGCATAATTATTATTAGCATTGACTCCATACCAAAATTGTGAAATTCATTGTCCCAGGGTCAGGGGCCCTAGGGTTAGGACAGGGCTATAAAATTTATATTAATTTATAATCTCTCTCACTTCGTTTGTCCGAATATAAATTAATTATACTTTTTATTCTGTATTGAAAGAATAATCAACTCATATGTATGGAATGCTGCTCGTCAGAACGTTTATTACAAATTTAACACATTTGTATTCATTTCAACACATGTTATTTTTAATCATTAAATAATACTTATATACATACATATATACATGTATGTGTGTGTGCCTAATTTACTGGTATCCATTCTTTACACGTTCTGTACGAGCGATACAGTAACTTTTTAAGCACGCACCTGCTAATTATATGACCATGTCACGTGACATAAAAACCACACAGATCCACCACTCTGTTCACAAAGGAAATACCCATAACGACAATAATAATAATTATGAAATGCATTTACTCTTTGAAAATATTTCCCTCTGCCCCTGGATATTAAACAAACTAACTACATGCAAAGTTGTGATGAGGAAGGGTATTCTCTCCAAAATTTTGAAATTCGTGACCCAAAGGTCAGGGGTTCCAGTGTTACGGTGGGGCTATATAAACTGTAAAGTTTATATTCATTAAAGAGGCTGAGGGGTGGCAGCCATTTTTAGACTATTTTGATCTCCTTTAAAAGAAGAGATTCATATAAAGATATACAAAAATGATCAAATTTTAAAAACTTTTTTTTCTTTGCTAAATGATAGTTGACAGCTTATGATACCGTATCTAAAAAATAAGTTAAAACTGATGGTTAATTTGTGGTTAATTTGTTGTCCCCCAGCCTCCTTAATTCTTTTAAAAAATCTTCCTCTCTGCTCCCGGATATTAATTAAACTAACTACATATAGTTGTGTTCTTGTCGTGTTCTTAAGTGAACCTCTAGCATCTCGTTAATATGCATTTTATCTCTACCCACTGGTCCGCCCTTGTTTTCTTTTTAGGTGTCTGTTGGTTAAGACGGGTCTAGAATCGTTGATGCTTTATCTCTCTGCATTCATATAATATTTCTAATGTCTGATTTCTTTAAAAATGTACAACAAAGGGGACCACTGGTCTCCCTATTTATGTACAATATAAGGTGACATCTGGTCCCCCTTGTGATGTAAAATATAGAGTGACCTAAGGTCCTCATAATGATCTACAACATAGGGTGACCTCTGACCCCCCCTTGATGTATGAGATGACCTCTGTTTCCCCTTATGATGTACAATGTAATCTGACGTGTGCTCTTGTACCTATAAGGTGACCTATGTTTCCCTTTCTGTTGTACAATATAAAGATGACCAAAAGTCTCCATAATGAAATAACATATAAGGTGACATTTGGTCAACTTATTGATGTACAATATTAGTTTACTTCTGGTCCACCTACACTGTACTAACGAACGTCAAAACTGAACTGAAGGCTCTGTCCCCCTACTGATGTACAATAAAAGGTGACCTCTGGTCCACCTACTGTTATCTCCTACTGATGTACAATTTAAGGTGTCCTTTCGTCCTCCTAATGTTGTACAATATAAGGTTACCCCTGGCCCCCTACATTTGTACTATATAAGGTGACCCCTGGTCCCCCTACTGTTGTAAAATATAAGGTGACCCCTGGTCCCCCTACTGATGTTCCCTACTTATGTACAATATGAGGTGACCTCTGTTCCCCCTACTGGTGTACATAAAAAGTGTCCTATGGTCCCACTACTGATGTACAATATAAGGTGACCTCTGGTCACCATACTGGTGTACAAAATAAGAAACCCCAGCTCCCCTTACTAATGTATAATATAAGGTGTCCTCTGATCCCCCTACTGATATCCCCAACTTATGAACAATATAAGATGTACCCTGGTTACCCTGCTGTTGTACAATATAAGGTGTCCATTGGTCCACCTACTGATGTAAAATATAAGATGACCCCTGGTCCCCCTGCTGATGTATAATATAAGGTGACCTCTGGTCTCCCTACTGATGTACAATACAAAGTGACCCCTGGTCCCCCTACTGATGTACAATATAAGATGTGCCCAGGTCTTCTTACTGGTGTACAATAAAAGATGTACCCTGGTCCACAACTGATAAAAATATAAGATGTCCTTTGGCCCTCTACTGATGTACAATATTAGGTGCCCCTGGTCCCCCTACTGATGTAGGATATATGGTGTCCTCTAGTCCCCCTACTGATGTACAATATAAGATGACCTCTGGTCCCCCTATAGATGTACAATACAGGGTTACCTCTGGTTGATGTTAAATAAAAGGTGTCCTCTTGGTCCCCTTCTGATGCCCCCCTACTGATGTACAATATAAGGTGACCCCTAAATCCCCTACCAATATACGATATATGGTGTCTTCTAGTCCCCCTACTGATGTACAATATAAGGTTACCTCTGGTCCCCCTACTGATGTACATTACAGGGTTACCTCTGGTCCCCCTATTGATGTAAAGTGTAATATTAAGTGTCCTCATGTCCCCTACTGATGTTCAATATAAGGTGACCACAGTTCTCCTACTGATGTACTATAAAAGGTGACCTCTGGTTCCCCTACTGAAGTCCCCTGCTGATGTTAAATATAAGGTTTCCTCTGGGTGACCTACTGAAGTCCCCCCCACTGATGTACAATATAAGGTGACCCCTAGTTCCCCTACCAATGTACGATATATGGTGTCCTCTGGTCCTCCTACTAATGTACAATATAAGGTTACCCCTGGCCCCCTATTGATATACAATATAAGGTAACCTCTAGTCCCCCTACTGATGTCCCTTACTGATGTACAATATAAGGTGCCCTCTGGTCCCCCTATTGATCTAAAGTGTAATATTAGGTGTCCTCTGGTCCCCCTACTGATGTTCAATATAAAGTGTCCTCTGGTCCTCCTACCGATGTATTATATAAGGTGCCCTCTGGTCCCCCTACTGATGTACATTATAAGGTGTCCTCTAATCCCCCTAATGATGTACAATATAAGGTGATCCCTAGTCCCCCTACCAATGTACGATATATGGTGTCCTCTGGTCCCCCTACTGATGTACAATATAAGGTTACCCCTGGTCCTCCTTTTGATATTCAATATAAGGTAGCCACTAGTACCCATTCTGATGCCCCCCTCCCCCCCCC
>PRKT01000450.1:0-11844 GCA_003671525.1 Saccostrea glomerata | reverse complement strand
CCCCCCCCCCCCCCCTGGAATTTACAAGGTTAAAAAATGTATACACTAAAACAAGGAAAAAGTTACAATGGACCCCCCTTGGAAAATGCAGATCCCGCCCCCCCTGGTAAACACGAATATGTGTAAAATAGGTATGAAAAGTTAACATTTGCTGCAATAGAAGTCACCACTACCCCCAACCCACCTCCAAGATATAGGTTTTTGACGTTTGGATGAGATTTACTTTAGGTTTTTTTTTATTGTCAATTTCTGGGATAGGATTTTTTTTTACTGAGGTGGCTCACCCATTATGATATTTATAGATTAAACACCATTTGGCACACCTCGGCCGATTCCCACTTCATCTGATAAGGTGACGGAATCGACGAAAGTTCGCCAAAATGGCACATGGTTGCAGTCCTGGTGTGCATTGGATTAATTCATTTTGTGTTATAATTGGATTTATATTTCATGAAGTTTACGAGGCAGAGGGAGTCGGTAAGTAGAAGTCAATGATTAGGTTAAAGTTTAAAAAGGGTCAAAGATCATCCCATGCCACACTAGACGAATTTCATATTGTGAAGTTATCTCCCGTTGTCGATGTGACATTCAGTTACTGCCAATACTGATGCGGATCCAGAATTTTTTTCGGGAGTAGGGAGGGGGGTTCACATCTCAGTCAAAAAATTCCAGCCCAGAATTTCGTGAAAAGCAGGAGAAAAAGATGAAAACAAATAAACAAAATAAAAAAACAATCATAGTGAGGTCAATGTCTTCTAAGTTTATAGGGAGAGGATGTCAAGAGTCATTTTTTACTTGCTACAGTATATAGTCTTGTTTAAATAACAAAGCAAATGCCAGATGGGGGGGGGGGGGGATTCCACGGGGTGAGGGGGGATTCCAATCTTCCTACCCACTTCCTGTCCCTGAAATAACAATCTATTTTGTGATTCCAGTTTAATAGTATTTTTTTTTTCTTGTGTTTATATATGTCTGTCTATAAGTCTGCAAAAATTAAATCCTAGCTAGCCCATAAGTTTTAAGTGGGATGGGCTATACATATAGCTTCCACATTTTATAGGTTTATTTCTTGTGACAATTTAATAAGACCTTTTATTTGGGTACCATTAATTTTTACCTCTGATCGCTTGACATGGGATACACATTTTTACAAGAAAAATACCAAACTTTAAACTCTGCCTAATTTTTGATCAGTAGGTGCTAGGGCTTTCATACTTATCATGACATATTGTATTCATTTTGAACTGTCAACAGGTATAAATATGTTTGACCTTGACCCTAGAGTTTGAACCACTTAAAAAAAAAATTAAGCTTGGCAATTAACTTTTGAACAGGAATTACTAGAGATTTCTTTATTAAACATGTGCATTCCTTGTGACAAGACTTTCTTCTGATACTAACAATTTGAACCCTTGACCTTTGAGTTTGACATATATTTGAGAAACTTCAACCTTCGCCATAGGCTTCCATACTGGGACATCAGTGTTTCACAAACACATCTTATCTTCATTATTATTTGGTGGTGTCTCCATATAAGGGAAGATGTATTCACAACAAACAAACAAATCACTAAAGAAAATATAAAACATAAATATGTTGGTCATGCATATCTCTGCAGAAAAAAAAACAGCTTTTCAAATACTCCAACCATATTGTAATTAACCCTTTCAAAACACTCATTTGAGCTTTTTTTGTTTCCTTAGCATATAATGTCTGTCATGACGTGTTGTCCATCTGTTTGTCTGAAAACCTTTTACATTTTTAACTTCTCTAGAACCACTGGGCCAATTTTACCCAATTCATATAGAAATATGTACATTTGTATATGTCAGACTCAGTCCATCTGTCTCAAAAAATTTAATCTTGGTTATCACGGTCATATCTACTGAATGAGGAGAGACATTCATATTACACTTATTATTAGTATATTTACCTGTGAGAATAGCATGGTTTTTTTTTTTACATGTGACCTAGAAGTTTGACCAACTTGCAAAAAAATAAGTTGTTATAAATTCATCATTTTGAAAGAGAAAAGTTAGGGCATTCATATCATAATGCATGTTAATTATTACCTGTGATAAGACCTTTCCAAATACTTTTACACTGTGACCTTGACCTTGAAGCGATTAAGCCTAACCTACTTTTCAAAAATGTTGCATTTGCTTATAACTTTTGATTGAGATGAGAATATGACTCTCACATTTGACATGTACATAAATTACTCATAAGAATTCAAGGTGTTTCCCAGCATGCAATGTTTTTTTTATGCGCCCAAATTTTTTCGGGGCGCATTTTGTTTTTGTCCTGTCTGTTTGTCTGTTTATCTGTTTGTCTGTTGTCAAGTTTAACCTTGGCCAAAACTTTTGAACCGTAAGAGATAGAGACTTCATATTTGGTATGCATACTCCTCTAACAAAGTTCTTTCAAATGGCATCAAGGTCAATGACCTTGTGACCTTGACTGTGACTTATATGCTAAAAATAGGTTTTTCAAGTGTTGGTCATAACTTTTGAACCATAGGAGATAGGGACTTCATATTTGGTATGCATACTTCACTGAAAAGGTTCTTTCAAACAACACCAAGGTCAATGACCATGTGACCTTGACTGTGACCTTTATACTAAAAATGGCTTTTTCCACCTTTTGCCATAACCTTTGAACCATAGGAGATAGAGACTTCATATTTGGTATGCATACTGCACTGATAAAGTTCCTTCAAATGACATGAAGGTCAATTACCTTGTGACCTTGACTGACCTATATGCTAAAAATAGTTTTTTCCACTTTTTGCCATAACTTTTGAACCATAAGAGATAGGGACTTCATATTAAGTATGCATACTCCACTAATAAAGTTCTTTCAATCAACACCAAGGTCAATGACCATGTGACCTTAACTGTGACCTTTATACTGAAAATAGCTTTTTCTACTTTTTACCATAACTTTTGAACCATAGGAGATAACAACTTCATATTTAGTATGCATACCCCACTAATTAAGTTCTTACAAACAACACCAAGGTCAATGACCTTGTGACCTTGACTGTAACCTATACACTAAAAATAGCTTTTTCTTACTTTGTTGATGCCGGGCGCATAGTATTTCACAAACACATCTTGTTACCCCTTGACGTTGATGTTTTACATAATTTTCAAAATATTTAACCCTCCTAAAAGATTATTAGGCTTCTGAGTAACATTAAGGAACACTTCAAGTAAGACAGGGCTTTTTGCACAAAAAACGTCATTTTCCGACGCACATTTGACCCCCCTAGACAAAATCTAAATTCCAAAACCTTACTGCATATCTACATGACCCCACCAACCATCTCCCAAAAGATGATTAGGCTGCTGAGTAAAATGTAAGAGGAGTTCAGGGAAAACAGGGCTCTATGTATGAAAAACGTCATTTTTCGACCCCCATTTCAACCCCGGGGCAAAATCAAAATTCCGAAACCTTACTGCACATCTACATGACACCACCAACCATCTCTTAAAGGATGATTAAGCTACTGTGAAAAATGTAGGAGGAGTTCAGGGAAGAAGGGGCTTTTTGTATAAAAAACGTCATTTTTCGACCCCCATTTGATCCCCCGGGGCAAAATCAAAATTCTGAAACCTTACTGCACATCTACATGACACCCCCAACCATCTCCCAAAGGATGATTAAGCTACTGTGAAGAATGTAGGAGGAGTTCAGGGAAGAAGGGGCTTTTTGTTTAAAAAAACGTCATTTTTCGACCCCCATTTGATCCCCCGGGGCAAAAACAAAATTACGAAACCCTACTGCACATCTACATGACACCCCCAACCATCTCCCAAAGGATGATTAAGCTACTGTGAAAAATGTAGGAGGAGTTCAGGGAAGAAGGGGCTTTTTGTATAAAAAACGTTGTTTTTCGACCCCCATATGATCCCCCGGGGCAAAATCAAAATTCCGAAACCTTATTGCACATCTACATGACACCCCCAACCATCTCCCAAAGGATGATTAAGCTACTGTGAAAATGTAGGAGGAGTTCAGGGAAGAAAAGTGTGACAGACGGACGGACGGACGGACGGACGGACATGAGTAACAACAATATACCCGAACTTTCTTTCGAAAGTGCGGGTATAATGATAAAAATACAAAATAGAAATATACTTATTCGAGTTTATATTGGTATGTTTATCAAGATAAAATGATATTCTGCTACTACAAATATCTAGCTCTGTTGTTTAGAATTTGATAAATTCATAAAAAAAAAATTAAAATATATTGTGAAAGTCTGAGACCTTTCTTAATTGGGAATTTAATTTTTGGAACCTGGTGAATGTAAACTTAGTTCAGTCAGTCATGTTTATATTTCAGCGTATCCATTATATAATCTATATAATCACATTCACGTTTGGTTTAGTACGACTGCGTATTCGTGCCATTTTAACAATGTAGAATTCTTTTTAAAATCGTTTGAACGATTTAAGAAAACGTTTGTACGAGTTAACAAATTGTTTGTACAATTTAGTAAATCGTTTGTACAATTAATTTAGTAAATCCTTTGTACAATTAATTTAGTAAATCCTTTGTACAATTTAATGTTTGTACAATTTATTAAATCGTACAAACGATTTCCTAAATTGTACAAACGATTAAAAAAAAATCTGCATTGTTAAAATGTCACGAAAACGACGTCGTAGTTTAGCCCCTCCTGTTAGATAGAGTCATAAAATAAAAATGTTATTTCTAATACACATAAGAAAATTTTAAAATCACTTATGTAATTGAAGATCTGCAGGGCTCAGTTGACTCGGGTGAGGTGTAAAGCTACTGAGTACTCAAGTTTTTTTGTTCATGATTAATATTCAAAGTGCAGCCTTGGAAATTTTAAGCCAATTAAAGTGTGCAAATTTACAATTTTATTATGAGGAACATAATTATATCTAAGTCTTATCTATATCTTACATCATTATATCTTTTAATCGTCAGAGGTTCATTAGAAATATAATTTTTTTTATACTTCATGTAAATAGGTATTTTACAACTGTGTATAGAGAGGATAGAGGATTGACATATACTGGTATAGTAATGTTTGTATTCAATGCAAAGAAAAAAAAAACACTTGGAGAACAGTTGGGAAAGGGGCAGTTGTCTCAATTTTGTTTTAAATAAACGTACGTATTTTTTCTTTAAGAATAAACATTAGAATTTACATAGGTTCATGGAATATTTTGACTAATCTCAAGAAATTGCAAATTTATTTATTTTGTATCCTGCAGTATAGTAAATTTAATGTCACGGTATTATATCAGATGATATTAAATAAATAAGTAAATAAATACACAGTTTGTTTCCGTATCTTTGTAAATTCACTAGCATTTCAAATTCACAAAAACATGTATGAATATATTACACAAGTATTAACTTTCGTAATTTTGTGTATACCCCCTTTACCACCAAACTACCCATACACAACCCCACAAAAGAGAGTTGTGAAATAAGGCAATACTATAATGATTTTCTTTTTAATCAGTCTGATTAAAACTAACCCCTTTCTCCTCCCTGACGAGTGAAAGGAGAAGGGGCCTGGTTTTAATCAGACAGCCTCTTATGAAATATATTTACATGAAATAATTTATATGATTTTTTTTCATTACCTGTTAGTAATAACCCACCCCCCCCCCTTTCCTCTTTTTCAATAGAGTTGTGGAGTACATGTTCAGCGAGGTGTTTTTTTTTTATTATACTTTTTAGTTTTTAATTCTATATCTTTATTGAAGCATTAAGAATTTTTCCTAAATTATCTTGGAAATAAATAATTTGTTTTCTTATTTGCGTGCAGCTCTTTGGGTTAAATGTCCAAATATTTCAAGCACTGATGGGAGCTACTGTTCTGCAGGTACTTTTAGTAAGTTTTACAATCACACTCACGGGAAGAGTAAGCATGCTTTAAGGTTGTGGAGGACCCTTAAGAAAAAATAGATGTATAAAAAATTTTAAATCATGAACATGTGTCAAAAAATTCTCTCTTACAAACATAAATCTTGTGAATGTTACATTTGATTTGTTTTTAATCATTTTTGTTGATACACGTAATGTTTGAAATGATAATTACAAGCTATAACGTACAATAGGTTGTTCTTAAGACCTGTGGGAGGATTTCTCCTGAGAAAATTTGCTGGTATATATTTTTTTTTTGACAAAAGTGCAAATAAATCAATCTTTTATCTTAAAGCTGGGAGGTTGTTTTTCTTAAACAAAATTTCTTCCTAAAATATAATTATTTCTACATAGCCTTTCCCTGCACATACTTTTAATGTAAAAACACAACAAATATGTTAAGTTTTGTCTTATCCTGGTCAATTATATTTTCTGGTGTATTTTTTTAGCTAATTTAGGATATTTGAATGAAAAAATAATTCAATCTAATTAGAATGAAAATAATTATACTGATCAGGGCTAAATTTTCAGCAATTTTGTACACAACATACAAGGTCAAATGATCCAGCAAATGAAAAAATATATTTTTATACCACCGCTTAAAAAGCGGGAGGGTATATAGTAATCGTTAATTCCGTCCGTCCGACTGTCCGTCCGTCCGTCTGTTACGCTTTAGGGTACCCATCTCTTATCCGCAACTCCTCTCATACTGCTGAATGAACTTTGATGGAACTTTCACAGAATCTTTATTACATATTGCCATTGTGCACCTACTATTTTACTTTTTGATTCGACACATATTTTGGGTTTCCCGGCCACAGGAAAACATGGACTTTTTCACCAGTTATAACCATGTGGGAGGCGGGGGTATCATTTAGTGAGCTCATCGCTCACAGTACCTTTAGTTTTACTAATGAGCATTATCCAAATTAACTTACACTCTCTCATCTTAATACAATGGCCCTACCGATTTTAGAATGGGCAATAAAACCTGATTGTCTTCTATAAATGTCTTATTAATGCATCTTCTAATTATTTGATCTACCAGGTAATAGGTTTTATTGCTGGCCACTGGGGTCTTACTTTGAGACACAAAGATGAAGATAGTTACCCAAACTATCTTCACCTATAATGGATCTTAATGATCAGCCTGACTATCAATTTGTTTGTATATTATAACTTGTACAGACCAGAGGCCTGTTCAGCAGAGCGAGTGTTCGCAAGCGCTCGCCAGAATTACTTATACCTCCAATAGTAATTTTGGCAAGCGGTCGCAAACGCTCACTCTGCTAAACAGGCCTTTTTAATTATTTAAAACAAAGTTCTCATGGGATGATTG
This sequence comes from Saccostrea glomerata, assembly GCA_003671525.1. Classification (NCBI taxonomy): domain Eukaryota; kingdom Metazoa; phylum Mollusca; class Bivalvia; order Ostreida; family Ostreidae; genus Saccostrea; species Saccostrea glomerata. The sequence goes on along the minus strand of PRKT01000450.1, from coordinate 4,589 downwards.
GTTAAGATTTGAAGTGACCTTGAACAAAGTTTGTGTCAGAGGTCAAGGTCATGGCAAATATCTCCTTTAAAAATATTTTTTTCTCATCTTAGCCCAGTCTGGTCATTCTTCTATATCATACTTTTTGACTTCTACAAAAATTAAATTTTTCAATTAAAATTTGTATATGACAATTAATTGTCATAAACAAATTTTCATTAAAAAATTCAAATTTTGTAGAGGACACCTCTTTCAATACATGGGATCAGGAAGAGGTGGAAGTCAAAGTAGACCTTTGTGTAAATTCCTTATTAAAAAACTCCTTTCTCTAATATAGATGATACCTCTAGACTCTAAGTTAAATTAAAAGATATAAAAGAGTTTATATATTCAGTGTTTGAACAATTTCTAAAATGGTGTAATTTCTTATAAAATAAGTTTATGAAACATATAAATATTAACATTGACATTTGAAATCGTCAAGTCATCAAGTTCTATGATCGATTCAATGACCTTGTCAGCAAATACTGTCTATCATTGAGTCAAATGCTGATGGAAATTTTACATATTAATTTTTAGGCTATTATCTACACACTGAATTGTCCATAGATTAATTTATTCCCCTATTTCATGACAAAGAGCACAGACTGGATGTGACCAGCTGACAGGGGATATTCACTCCTCCATGGCATCTGATCCCACTTCTGATGTTCTATAGTTCCATGTTTGTTCTGCTCCTCATTTGAATTGTTTTATTCGACATTTAAGCTTGAATACTCTTCATTATCTCCATGCATATATTCGATTTTGAATTAATACCTGCTGTGACCTTGAACTACATGTATTTACAAAGTTTCTAGCTTAAAGAGTAATCAATCCTCTGATAAAAAGGTCTGAATTCAAGGTCAATGCAAACTTTCATGTTGTTTGTCTGGAATATATGTACCAGTACATGATCTTGAACCACTTTTGCTCATGTATATTGCTGCTCACCCCACACCTTGGGTGAGTGGAATGCATTGTTTCAATCAAGTGAAAGGTGGGAATTTTTTTGTAAATGCCTTGTAAAGGGCATTTATTACTCCTTTAGTCCAATTCCATCACCCATACTGTATCATTGACAGAATTCTGCAAAATCTTTGATATTATATTACCTCTCTATTATAACATGCATTTCCTTTTCGAAGGAGCATGCAAATATTTTGATTGTTACTAAGATTACAGTATAAAAATAAGACTAGCTACTCTTACTAGATTTATTAAAAACGTTTGAAAATATAAATAAGATTTCAGATTGAAATTGCTATTTAGTGCATTGACAATTATACAAAAAATAAAACAACACAAATTAAAACAAAAGATGTATGTGGAACACTTAAGCTCCTCCCCCCTTGATCAAGAAGCATAATTCTGTCTAAAATTGCTCAATCATACCCCAAAACAAAATCTGACCAAGATATATTTAATTAATTTCAATTCAATTCATGCAACCTCTAAGAGGAAATGAATGGTAACTGTTTGTGGACCCACAGACAGCAATATGCTCTACCTTCTTTGAGGGGCATAATTAAATTGTACACAAAACATGCTGGTGATAAAAAATATATATAGATAAAATGTAGCTACTTGTTCATCTTTTTGTAACACGAATGAACATCTTTATGCATATGTTACAATCACATCCAGATCATAATTATTATTATTTCACTTAAGGTTTGCTGTTTGGTTTGAACTTGATAGTCCTGTCCACTAGGAGATATTAGTCCTGGATATTGACTAAAACCTGGTGATATACTGTTATCGTTGATGAATTTCTCTCTAAAAATTGGATAAATTAATGCAGTTGTCACTAAAAAAATTAAAAACATATTTATTGTATTTCTCCTTCCAAAGCTATGAATTATGTAGTCAAATACATGCATGCATAATTACAATTGGTGAAATGAACAAATGCTCTAATATGAGAATTACTTGATGAAAAATGCTGTCTTACACAATTCCCTACAAAGAATCACGTACTCTAACTCTTGATTCCCGCCTACATTTTGCACCCTTTAAATTCAATTTAAATTGCAATTTGGCCATTAAATCTTGGTTAAGTACAAAGAACAGGTCCATGGTAATTGATTAATCATTTTAATTCCAGCTCTAGATAGTAAATGAGCATTAATTTCAGCTCTCAAAAAAGGGGGGTAGACGATATTTTCTAGTGAAATCGAACTTTCAAGAATCACTTTATTTTGAAATAGTCTTAAATAAGATTAAATGTATTTCATATCTTTTCTTATGCTGTATACAAATAAATAAAACATATATAAATTATTAAATTACAATTATTTAGTTGTAAATAGCTTTAGAATTGGTGAAAAATCAACATTTTTTCGTTTTTTTGTCTATAAACATATGTTCCCCCCCGTGAAACACAAAAAGCTTTGGCATAAATTTGTAAAATGACAGTCTATATTTCCTGTAAAAAGGAATTTTTGTTTCATGGGGGGGAAAGATGTTTTAAAAATATTTTCCGTTTTCCATTGATTTCTATAGTGAAATACTCAAGTTTTACCATAATTAAAGTGTTATCTTTCTTTGGTATTCCAAAAAAGTAACGTTTTATGAAAATTTATATAAATATCTATCAAAATTCTGAAAATCATTCAAATATGTTAACTTTTGAAAATTGACTTAGAGCTAGGCGGGAGAACAATACTATCGTTCGTGGTTCTTGTTAAAAATGGACTACTCCCCATGCATTAGTCAAGTAAACTAATCCCTGCTTCAAAATGTAGTTCCCAGTTATCAGTAATTCTATAGATTTTGCTTTTGCATTGGTGTGATATGTGAAAGGATTAATCCCAGTTTATTAATTCAGTGAGCTAATCCCTGCTTTAATATCACACTCTCTGAATCCTCTAAATTTTATGTTTGTATCATATAATACATGTACATATACAGTATAATAAAATAGTTAAAAAGTATATCAGTGAGGGAGTTAGCAAGATTCCAGTTCCCCTTGACCAGAACTATTCCCTCGGATTTTCCTAGGAAAATATCCCTGGTCTTGGGGAACTGGAATCTTGTTATCTCCCTCACTGATATACTTAAACTGTATACATGTAATATAAACTCAATTACTAAGAATCAAACAAAATTTTGTTATAATTGAGATTTGAAAATGACTGAATTCTTATTAATTTCTTCAATCATATGCATAAATTCTTGGTCCACTATTTATCTTCTTAACACAAGATTGATTCAAAGACTCAGTCTTGACTACTAATTTGAGAAAACAATTTTTATACAAGGCACATAGGTGTCATAAGCAAATTGAAAGTGGGGGAGAGGTAATTGAAAGTGGGGGAGGGATAAACCAAAAAAAAAGGTAAAGCCCAATTTTCAATGCCTACATTATATGTATATATTTGTACCAAAAAAAAGTTGGGGGTTAAGCCCCCCTCCCCCTACCCTGGTTCCGATGCCTATGAGGTATAAGACTAACTTGTGACAACTATCAAAGGGTGCACCCTGAACAATTACACAAGGTCAAGGTCAGTAGGACTAAAAAGTACAATTCTTGTCCATAATTCAATTTTTGTAATAAAATTAATATTTATTAATTAATAATATTATATGTGTATAGTTGCATTAAGCAGTGAAAATGCTCATAATATATAAAAACATGACTGGGGTCTGAACACAGACAGTGTCAAGATTTACACTTAAGCCCAGTGAGGCCTTATTATTAGTTATTATGTTCAATTTCTAGATTTATACTTTCCTATACATTCCATTTTGTAGGTAAAACTTTTTCCTTTGGAAAAAATATAAGATAGGATAAGATAAGACTTATTATTGATATCAATTTGGGGTCCATCAGGGCATATATATAATATATATAAGCAATGAAAAAAACATACAAGAAGAATTTGAAAATTAAAAGTAGCAATAAAAAAAAAGATTAATGACGGTACAGCAGAAAAGGTTTTTTGTAGAATCTGATAGGCAACAGTCACTTTTAAGAAATAGCTTATTTTAATAACTATTTGCAAACTCTATACATAAGCTATAACGTTAGTCCCCTTTTTTGCAAAGATAGACATAATAAAGGCATTGAATATTGGGGTTTAGGTTTAACACCCTGGCCGTCACCCATCACTTTCAACATGCACGGGTTTCAGTGTATTCAAAGAAAGATAAGTGGTAGGGCAGTCCTGGCGGGCTATGAATATATGATACTCAAAGATATTTGATCCTACTTCTACCCCCCTCACCCTACCCCAAACGAATTATAATCTGATGATGATAAAAGGTGTAATTATTGTGTACTTTTCGTAACATATAACAATTATAGTATTTTATAGTATTTTATAGGATACTTACATGTACATAGATGATAACTGTCCAAGGCCTATGCTCATCTTTCATCATTGAAAAATCACGATGTATGACGTCAAATAAGTGAAAGTGAAAGTTGATTAAATTTTCAGAGACTTTCTCTATTTTTAAAATTTTTAGCACCCAATGCCACCCATTGTTAATTTTATTTACCTATTTATTAATTAGTATATTAAATAAATTCATTTATGTATTATATTTTTGTTCCTAAAAAAATA
>PRKT01000449.1:416187-447796 GCA_003671525.1 Saccostrea glomerata | reverse complement strand
GACAGAACCTTCTAAGCAGGCTTTGACACCATTGGCTTGTAATTGTCCTGCATGAATTGAACACTAGCACAGGTAATTTAGTTAAATATATTATTGTATTATCTTAACATGTATCTATAATATTGAAACTTTTAATAAATAGGTTTATGGTTTTGTTTTGCAGAGTTGCTTGGGTGACAAGGACAGACAGAACCTTCTAAGCAGGCTTTGACACCATTGTCTTGTAATTGTCCTGCATGAATTGAACACTAGCAAAGGTAATTTAGTTAAATATATTATTGTATTATTAGGAAAGGTAATTGTGTATAAAATATTATTGTATTGTCTTAACATGTATTTGTAATATGGAATTTTTTTATAAATAGGTTTATGGTTTTGTTTTACAGACTGCCATGGATGATGAGGACAGACAGAAGATTCTAAGCAAGCCTATTAAATACAAGAGCCAAACTATAAAACCTCACAAACTTAAAATTAGGAAACAAAATGACCCTATATATAATTTTTCAACAAGATCCAGAGAGAAGGATATTGTTTATTCCAATAGGAAACCCTTTACTGACAATGAAAAGTCTTTATGTACTGCTGCTGAAGATCATCCAAGTACCAGTTCATGTGCACAGGCACAAGTGATTGACAGTGGAGAGTCTTTATGTACTGCTGCAGGAGTTCTTCCAAGTACCAGTACATGTGCACATGCAGAAGTGGTAATGCAATTTTTATCAGCATATTTTTATTGTCAGTATTCATTGAATTTAAAAAGATAAATAAGTATTTTTGATAATGACCAATTCATGCCCTCCTTCCCACACCTTGCAGAACCAAACTTTGATGGGAAATTTAAAATTATGTTTAGATATGGGGGATATTCAAAGCAATTCATATTTTTTCAGATCAATTATAAATTAAAATAATTGTAAATAAATTTTTAATCGAGTTTTACATTTATTAATTTTTTTATTTCAGGTAGACACATTTTTCAGTGAAGTAGAGCTCTATTTCCAGGACCTGACCCACACAAAGGGGATAACACTTTTTCCTGGAAATGAAAGGATTCTGGTCCTTAAAGACTACAATGTTTCCAGGAAGAAAGCACATGTATGTAACTGTTTATAGTGTGTATATTTTTTAATTTTAAAAAAATCACAGTGAATGTTTTGTGTACAGACAAAATATGAAGAAATTTTCATTTCTTAATATTGAAGCATGAAAAATATGTGCTGTTGGAAAGGAGGAGTTTCACATTTAAAGATGGAGATTGTAGGTGGATATATTGGTGCCAATGCAATGAAAACAGAGCAAGAGCAATTTCAACCCTTGACCACCATCTTAATAGGGCATATACTGGTATGGATTTCTTTCTTTCTGTGTATGGAATGTAGATAGGGCCCTGCAAATCACTATTTTATCATCACACAAAGACAAAATGATGGTGTGATAATGATGAACCGATGAAACAATACCGCGATGATGATTGTGTTGTGATAGTGCTGAAACACAATGGTGCAATGCAAATGAAATGATGGTATAGTGACCATGATGCAATATTCACTATAATGCTTCATTCTGCTATTGCGCTATTGATATCGCATTGTTGCACCACTGTCATGAAAGCATCCCTTCCTCAAACCATCCTTTCATTGTTTTTTCGCCATCACTTTATCACAACCACTTAGATTTTTAGGTCCTCTAAGTAAACTCATGGTGACTTATTGCTATCCATTTTCATCCGTCGTTGTGTGTTGGGAGTCGTTTGTTAACATATGAACATTTTCACTTCTTCTCTGCAACCACTCAACCAATTTCAACCAAATTTTGCAATTAGCATGTATGGGTTGAGGAGAACAAAAATTATGCATTTCATGGTTCCTGCCCCCATTGCACTAAAACCACTAAAATTTATGTCATCTTTAAAAATCTTCTTCTTTACTCATGGACATCTACCAGTCAAACTGTTTCATGATTGTTTTAAGCATTGAGTCCTCTATCATAATTGTGAATTTCAGGCCCTAGGGACAGGGGTTCTGGCGTTAGGATAGGGCTCTATTGATTATATAGTGAAAATGCATTATTTCTTTGAAAATCTTCTTATGTGCTCCTGGATATTAAATAAACTAACTAATTACATATTTTTGATGGGCAAGAGTGCCTCTTCCAAAATTGTTGATTTTATGGCCCCAGGTCACAGGTTCTGGTGTTATGGCAGGGCTCTATTGATTGTATAGTGAAAATGCATTAATTCTTTGAAAAATATTTTTCTCTGTTCCTGGGTATTAAGCAGATAACTACCTATGTAGTTATGATGAGCAAGGGCCGTTCTTTCAGAATTGTGAATTTCATGCCCAAGGTGTACCATTGAGGGAGGGGGCTCTAGTTATATATTGAAAAGAAAATGATTGTTTGAAATCTGATCCTTTGTATTAATCAAACATTTTTGAAAAGCAAGGATGCCTCTTTAAAAATTGTGCAATGTTTGACCTAGAATAATGGGTCAGGAGTTCAATTGTGTGGTAGGGGCACAACTGATTATTACTGAATATTACTGAGAAGTAGAAATGCATTTTTGTTCCCCTACCCTGCCTTTTTGAGTAATAATTAAACAAACTATGCAATTGCTAAGTCTTTAGTTATGATGAGCTAAGGTGCCTCTTTTAAATTGTGAATGTCATAGCATACATGTATATAAGCTTAAAACATGGACCAGATTCAAATATTGGTAAGTCGTTGTATGATCCTAAGATGAAATATAAGGCTAGGTAAAGTTTGTCAAGGATAGTCAAATTTTTACACATCTAATAAGCAATGAATCCTTTGGCCATTCCTGATCACTTGTAAGGATTATTTATTGTCCAATTACTGTTAGCTAAATCTATGAATGATTTATTGCAGAATTTTCTAGTCTGGACAGTGAATGCATCCATATAGAGGTGGCCAAGAAGATTTTTGAGAAATATGACATTGTTCATGATATTGCACCTCCTTCAGAAGCAGATACTGGTACATGTAAGTACTTTCCCTAAATGTGCAAAAAAGAGATAGTGTTTTATAAAATCCATTGAATCAAAACTTAAAGTATTGAAATAAGATGGTAGCTCTTTATTGAAATTTATACTTATTGACAACATTCATGACTACATGCAGGAGATGAAAAAAAAAAAACATTACTGGTATATTATAACTCATAATGATAAAATTATAATTACTAATTATATTAATCATTATAAATTTAGATAGACAGAGTTAATATTTTTTTCAAAAATCATAATGACATCCCTAATATAAATATTTACCTTGTGCTTGTGAGGCGGGGGGGTTGCTTGTCAAAAAAATTATTGGCTGGATTGTTTTTATTGGGGTATCTGCGCCTGTATAGATATGAATTATCTAATACAGAAATATGAAATTACATTATGAAAATATTTATGTCTGATACAGGATAAATTCATGCATGAACTATTTTGCGCCAAATCCAAATGGTAAGTGGCTTATGTGTAATCAAATACACTGTAAGGAAAAAGAATGGGTTACTTTTCATTTCAAATCTGTTATATTTTGTAGGCAAGCAAAAATTTATTCTGTACCTTTTCCGTGGTAATTGAATGATGGGCATTAATTACTTTTTGCAATCTTCTTTCAGGTGATGAGCATGGATACTCCTTAGTAAGTTTTTAATTAATTCATTGAAAGTTCATTTATGAATTTGTAAACATGCAGACTCTTTCAAATGGAAAAAAGTATAAACTTGTGTTTTTATATCAAATGAATGAATGGAATGGCATTTATCTCGATCTCTGTATTTGTTTAAACTTTTCATATTTTAAACTGCCAAACTGAGCCCATGGTCATTTTAACTATCCCCAGGTAAATGGGAATCAGCTTTTTTAACTTAGGCAGTGGAAGTATTGTTTTCTGAGGGGAGATAATAACAACCACTGCATTTCATTTTTAGAAAATCTGCATAGCATTTCTAACATTTTTATACCCCCAATCAGAAGGAGAAGGGGTATACTGTTTTAACCTTGTGTGTCTGTCTGTTTGTAACACATTTGCCATATTGTGGGATAATTTTCATTCAAATCTGATGTCTACTTCCTCTTTGTATTGTTTGAAATATCCTTCTTTAGAACAAGCTTGTTAGCACAGTTGCATTAATAAATTCTTGCAAGTATATGGCAAAATAACAGTTTTTTTGAAACACAACTTCTAGAGTCCAGGTGGGGATCAAAATAAGTGCCCTATGGTTAACATACATATAATTTTGCATTTGTAGTACAAATATTTTATGATTCAATAACATATCAGGGATGGAACATGGTGAAGCCTGATTTGTTATCAACTATGAGCAGATTGTTACTTAAGAAGCAGTAAATGCCAATTTTCCTATTTGTCTTCTGTTAAAAATTGTCTCTAAATATGAGTTTTCCTCTAATTCATTAATATTATTGATTTTCAGAGAGAAAGTATTCTGTACGAGGTTCCAGAGGCACAGCTCATTTGTTGTTGTGGAGTGAACTGTAACAAGTTTGCCCTTGTAGCATTTGAGAAGAAGACCCTTTCGTGTTTATCCTGTGCCAACAAAAAATGCTTGCATGTAACAACCATCAGAGATCTAATGGCCAATAAGGAGGACAGCTTATACTTTGACCTTCTTGAAAAATTTACAACAGACTCTTCTGAAAGTGATAATCCAAAGAACATATACAGACAGAAGCTGATATCCCACAGAAAAATTCCATTCTTCAGATCAGATGAACTTTCAAACCAGCTTCAACATTTAAAGTCCAATGATCTTGGGCCTTTGTTGCCAGAGGAAATAGTTTGTAGCCACTGTCATGGAGATTTAGTAGATGGAGATCCCATTGAAAACAACTGGATTGCATACGACTCAGCCTTGCTTGTCACTAATACAAGTGTACAGTATGTTAAGTGTATGTATTGTAACCTATTTATAATGATCATTTTACTATTGATTTTATAAGTGGCCCAATTGAACTCTGGTGACCGATTGCTATGTTTTTGTCTGTCATCTGTCATCGTGCATCACAAGTTAACATTTAAACATTTTAAGCTTCTCTGCATCCGCCCAACCAATTTTATAAAATTTTGGCATAAAGCATAGATCTAATGGTGAGGGGAACGAAAATTTCCCCTTAGGGCTAGAGGGTTCGGGCCAAAACCACTAAAGTTAATGCAAATATTTTACATCAATTTTACTCCAGGACATTAAGCAGTGAGACTTTTGGCATTGAAGTAATTCTTTGAAAACATATGACATCATGGTTTATGAAACTATCCAGTGCTATGAAGTCTGTATATATAGCTGTGTTTTTAGAACACATATTATCTGTCAGAGTTTGACTTTTGGGGCAAATATTGGTCAATAGTGAATATGCATATATTGAGAATTTTCAATACTGATGTCTTCTCCAAAGTACCCCACTACATGATGTGGTCCATTAGCCTATTGTTGGAAATTCATTATTTGAAACTGAATGCAAATTGTATTTTAATTTTTGAGCTCACTTGAGCCGAAGGCTGTAGTGAGCTTTTCTGATCACATTTTTTCCGTTGTCTATCTAGCTGTCTTTCCTTCTGTAAACTTTTCACATTTTCAACTTCTTCTCAAGAGCCACTGGGCCAATTGGTACAAAGCACCCTTGGGTGAATGGACATTTAAATTGTTAAAATGAAGAACCAATTCTCCATACATGGGGAGATAATCAAGAGAAGACAAGATGAGGGTGGGATATTTAAAAAATCATTCTCGCAAGAATCACGGGGCTATAAAAGCTGAAACTTATGTCGAAGCATCCTGGGTTAGTGTAGATTCTAGATTGTTAAAATCATGATCCCCAGGCTAGGGTGGGGCCAAAATGGGAAATCCAAGTTTTACATAGAAAAATATTTGAAAATTCTGTAAAAATCTTTTTTTCAAAACTACTGGGCCAGAAAACTGAAACTTATGTGGAAGCATTCTGGGGTAGTGTAGATTCTTAATTATTCCAATCAAGACACCAGGTATTGGGCCGGGCCACAGAACTGAATCAAAGTTTTCATAGAAGTGTAAAGGAAAAATCTTGGAAAATGTTCTCAAGAGCCATTGGGACAGATAAACAAAAACTTATGACGAAGATTCTTGGGATAGTGTAGAAATTGAAATTGTCAAAATTATGAGCAGTATGGTAGGATGGGGTCACAATATATTTGTATGACAAGGGGGAAATATGGTCAAGAGCAGCATGTCCAAAGCTTCTCAGGTGAGAGATATGGCCTATGGGCCTCTTGTTTCATTGTTAGAATCTTGGAAAAGGTATTTATTATTTTATTTATTTTTCAGCATATTATAGACCATGCACAGTTTGTGACTCTGTAACCTTATTTGAGGGGCAGTCCAAGGGTTTGCTTAACATGGGTACATTTCTTGTTGGATATGATGTATTGCGCTCTTACATGCACAGTTTTCTACATGGAAGGTATGTTTTACTTCTACAAATGAGTGCCATTTTTAATTTTTAGCTCTACTAATCATAGACTAGAAGAGTTATGCAATAGTAAGGTGTCTGTCTGTCTGCAAAAAAAAATATTGCTACTCCTCTTACAGTTTAGATCTGATTTCAATATAACTTGGTACACAGGTAGACAACACTAAGAAACATGGTTTTTTGATTTCGATGAAAAGTTTTGTTGTGTATACTCCGAAGAGAAATTCAGTGAAATACTATCGAAATGCTTCTCCTCATCAGTTTTAGTCTTCATTATTTTTTTTTATCTTTTAGATTTATTAATTTGTTAATTATTTCTTACAATCAAAATAATGTATTATTTCATTATAGCTTTGTTAAAGTTTATTTAAGTAAAGCTTTCAATAATGAGAGAATTTTTTATATGATAAACCTGTTAATCAATCAGAATCTCTTACAGTTAACAAACTGTCAATTATGTATTCAATTGCCATTGGTATGAGGGATAGTTCTTCTAAATTATGCTGTAATGTTGATTTTTTTAGGAGACCATTGTACACCTTTTACCAAACTTGGTGCGATGTCCATCTCGACTATGGCAACACACAGATTGCAGACTTTTCATACCAGAGACTCCGCAATGCATGGCACTGCTACCTATCTTTGTTGGAAATTGATTTCAGTCAGGGATTTTCCTGCCCACATTGTGGAGGTGATGATGCTCCACCTGACACCATTGTTTGTGATGGTACATCCCTTTCTTTCCAGAGACGTATGTGGGACTGGAAGGAAAAAGAAAGCAGCAGTAATGTTCTGCACCTGTCTTGTTCGAAGTAAGTATTGGTATCTTACCTCATATCTTTTTCTCTCTCTTATAATGAAATGTTCATTATCTTTTAATTAATTTGAGAAATCACAAAAATAATTTTGCTTGTAATGTGTTCTCTGATAGGATAAAAAATTAATCTAAATTGTATAATCTGGTTTGCTTATGTCACAATGAATTGCATCAAAAACTTTTGATAAGCTTAAGCCTACGTATTAAATATGAACAATTTAAAAACGTTTTTAAGGGCTATCTCTTTTCATCTGTCGTTGTATGTCGGTCATCCTACGTCGTTCGTCGTCAATCGGTCAAAACTTTTGAACATTTTTAGCTTTTTCTGTACAACCACTCAACCAATTTTAACCAAATTTTAATATAAACCCTCTTTGTGTAAATGGGAACAAAAGTTCTGAATTTCTTAGTCCCTGTCCCTCTGGTGCCTGAGGCTGGGGCCAAAACCACTAAAATTATTGCAATCTTTAAAAATCTTCTTCTTTACTAATGGACATCAAGCAGTCAAACTGTAGGCATAAATGGGATGGCCATTGAGTCCTCTACCAAAATTGTGAAATTCATGGCCCCAGGGTCAGGGGCTCTAGTGCTAGGGTGAGGCTCTATTGATTATATAGTGAAAATACATTAAATCTTTGAAAATTTTCTTCTCTGTTCCTTGGTATTTATCAGATGAACTACCTAATATAGATATTTTTCAGTAGACTCATATTAACAAGAGTTATTTCCTATTGGTTGCCATCTTGTGGGTTACCCAGGTAATTTTTCTTCTTTGTCCTATAAGAATGCGTAACAGAAATATTATGGGGAAATCGTTATGAAATAAAGAAGGCTGTAACAAATGTATAATTGTCAGAGAAACAATGCTTCTCAGCTCACAATCGCTTGTATAAAAAGTTAAATTTGGTTGAATTATGAAAAAATACGAGCATATTGACCCACAAAATGGGGACGGAAGGAAATAACTTTTTAATTTGGGTCTACTAAAAACTATCTATATAGCTATGGTGAGCAAAGGCCATTCTTCCGGATTCAGGATTTTTTTTGGTCCCTGAGTCAGGAGTACCATATAGAGGGGGTCTACTTATATACTGAAATGAATTAATTCTTTGAAATCTGCTCCTTGGTATTAATCAAACAATTTTGAAAAGCAAGGTTGCCTTTTCAAAAAATTCTGAAATTTATTGAGTTCATGTTTGGTAGCGACACTAAGGATCATTACTAATTAGTTAAAATCAATGCATTCTTTTTGTTCCCCTACTCTGTCTATAAGTATATGTAGTAAGTAACCAAGCTAAACTTGCTAAGTGTATACAGCAAAACTCGGTTATAACGAAGTGACTGGGACATTTGAAATTATTTCGCTATATTCGTAATTCTTTTTATCTGTGTGAGAAATCCATTTAGTTTATATAGAGGGGGGGGGGGTCTAAAATGACTTCGCTATACCCGTGAATTCGCAATATCCGTGTTTGTACTAAACGAGTTTTACTGTAGTTATGATAAGCAATTTTGCCTCTTTCAAAATTATGAATGACTTGATGTTTTGTTTAAAACATGAACCAAATGCAATCGTTGGAAAGTTGTTGCATGATGCTCAGGTGACCTAATCGGCCCATGGGCCTCTTGTTATACATGTACTATAAAATGATGTGTCATTAAATAATGTATTATTTTCACAGGCATTTTAGTAGAACATTTATCCCTGATGGATACATTCGCAAGCTTCTTAAGCGCTATTCAGCAGATGGGATGGTTGTCAGAGGGGTCAAGCATCAACCATTGAATGATAGAGAGACGAAAGTTCTTCTTAATAGCATTCAAGAAATATCTCCTGGACTTTATTCCGTTCTTCTGAAGATAGAAGACGATAAATCTCTACTTAAACATCTCCAGAAACTTCTCATGTGCTTAGCCTCCCCGTCACCTGTATGCTCCCTAATGAAACCTACCTCAGAAGTTAAACAGGTGATATCCAGCATTGCCCATGGAGAAAATCTTAGACAAGATCCTCTGAAGCTGGATTTACTGCACCAAAAAGTTCCCATTCTATTTGAAATAATTGAGTGTGGTGCTGACATGACAGACTTAAGACAGTTACTGGAAGAACTGTGGGATATTGCTATTGAACCGTTTGTGAATGCTATGGAGGACCATAATACTATGGAAGAGGCTGTAGATGAGGAAGAATTGAGTTTTTTCCCCTCTCTTTTCAAATACAGAAACAGGGGTTTTTTTGAAATGGACAAAAAAAGTAGCCCAAGTATGAAGAAGAAGAATGTTTTTGATGGATGTGCCAAGAAATATCTAGGGCACCCGAGTCTGCTTCCAGGGATTTTCACCATATTTTGCCCACATGGTAAATAAGTATTCATAGTTAATTTCAACTAGATCAGGATTTTTGTAGAATGTACATGTGTACCTTTCACTGAAAGCATTGTCCTTCTTGCTTCAATTGTAATCAGTGCTTAAAAACTCTCCAGACATTTATGTTCATCTTAATTACTGTGGTTTCATCAATTTTCATTGGCTTCAATTTTCGTGGATTTTGTAAAACAGACTTTTTCAATGATACTTAATTTCGTGGACAAAAGCATTGCCTAGACAAATAAATATCATATTTCATAATTCAATGAACATATAAATCCATGAAAATTGGTGGTCAACAAATATTGATGAAACCACAGTATTACTGACAAGGAACCTGTTGATATTTTAGCTACTAATAAGATAGTAATAATGTGTTAGACTTTGAGTTTAATTCCTTTGTTCCAATTGAAAGGAGAGAAATTCAGAGAACACGGGCATTTGATTTAAAATGAGATTTGTATACATATTACAAGCATTCATGAGTATCATTCTTTGACATACATGTAGTAACAATGTCTATGATATTTTGAAATACATGTATGTGCATTTCTTAAAAAAATTATAGTTTTGATGAAGGATTGTTACTTCCTGGAAAAAAAAAGAAACAGATTAGTATCGTATCTTCCTACAACAGTTTTAAAAACTCATATGTTTGTAGACTTATGAGCTAGAAGTTTATGAGACGCACTGATCAGGACAATTGTCAGAAAGGCAAATTTTAACACTGATGGAAACAATATACAGCATTGCATGTAAAAGTGTTATGTTATTATGGAATATGTTAGAAGCTTTTTGTGTCAACCTATAATTTTTTTAATAATTTTGAAGATGGTCTGAGAGTATAACTTTAAAAATAACTTAAAACGATGTTTTTGTACACCATTGATTCCATACTTGAATCATCATGTATTCTACATCTGTAGTAACTTTTTTCATTTATACCCAGAAATAGGTCACAGAGACTTATTCTGATTTTGTAGCTATAACAATTACTAATGTTCAAACTGGTTTTTTTGTTACCAATGAAAAATTCATTGCATACTTCCTAATTACTAAAATGCTATTTAACATTATTGCAGGTATTACATTATTTGGGGTTTTATTTTTCAGGTGTTTGCTATGGTTTTCAAGTTATGGAGTCTAATGAGTCCCCTAATGTACCCTTCACAATTTTACGGACAAGATTTAGAAAAGGTAATGAAAAAATCGCATTCATAAGAGGAAGAGCCATATCCTATACATAAAATGGCCCTGTACTTATATCAATTAATAAACTATCACCCTGTTTCCCACTTCATATATCAAAATAAAGTGGACATTTGGTACTTTCATTGTCTATAATAAAATTTTGTTTTTGAGATCCACAAGATCCACATATTGGAAACAAGGGTTTGAGAAATTGCAATGTTCTTGAAATTTGCAGAAAACATGCGTATTTGACTACCTTCAGCAAAGAATTAGAATATTAGCACAGCCTACGATCCCAAAAAATACCGTATAAGTAGAAATTTTAGCGAGGATTTAACTTTGGCATTATTAGCGAGGGTGTTGAGATCGCTAAAATTGAATATCGCTAATTGCGTGTTATTTGCACTAGTTTCTATAGTTGGCATTTTAAAATCAATAAAATTACTTCTCGCTCAAAATAAAATACCAGTTTTTCAGAAGAAATTGCTAAATTTGCGTCTCGCTTAAATTTCCACTTATACGGTAAAACATGTTTTATGATCTTCAGAGACAGAGCTATCATTATGTATTTGCCTATTTTAGATCAGAGGTTGTGCTCTATTTGAAATATTGAAAAAACCTTCAATTTTAGGTGATTTTTAAAGGAATTTAAAGGATACGAGGAAATTACGCATTTTATGACATCATAATGCATTGACTTGGTGGAAAGTTACATCACAATTAATAGATACATGGTCACCAACACTCCAAGTGATAAATAGTGCATTAGCAACCTATACTGAGCGGTTCTGATTATTCAGAAATTCTCAGGGCCAAATAATTCCCAAGGTGGCTCTACCTCTTTGTATGGATATGTTTTCATCTTTCATTGTATCATGTCCACAATATGAAGAATTATAATTATGAAATCAATTTGTACATTCTCTTGATTTATTTTTCAGCACCAAAGCACATAATATACGACAATGCCTGCAAACTACAGGAATACTGTCTGAACAGGGACCCTTTGTTTTTCCAGACCTCCGAATTTTATGTAGATAGGCTGCACTGGGATAATCATACTGGTATGTACTGAAAATCTGGTGGCTGTATCAGGAAAACTGTATTCCTGTGATTAGTTCTAATGTGGGTTTTGTATTCTTAGACTATTTCTGGCCCATGATGAAGTCTAAACTTACTGAGAATTTTATTGGAATTTTGCTAGCATGATTTATAAGGAATTACTTAAGCATTATCAAACCTGTATTTCACTTTGTGTGCTGATGAGTTTTCATAAATTTCCTTTTAGAAATGTGTATTTCAGATATTATGACTGTATAAAGTTTAATGTTGACATCCTTCCATTTCAGCTTGTAGCCTTGCCTATGATCTATCCATTTACCCACAGTTCGCTGCGATAAACAGCCAATGTAATGAGCAGGCAAATGCTGGTCTAAAACGAATAAAGGATCAGCTTTCATATATGACAGCGAATAATTTCATGATGCACTGCACATTGTTTCTGTGGAACAAGAATTTATTAAAACTGGCATCTATTTAAATCTGCTCAATATCACAATCCAATGCAAGGAGATAGATCTGAACTATGTTAATTTTTTCTGCAATAGCTGCGACTGTTCATTCCAGTAACAACAAACAATGAAAGACATTTTATTGTTTATATTCATATCTGTTTAATTTATCATTTTAAATAGGATTAAAAATATTAATTATTGTGTAAATGATGCGAACGTCTTTGTACGTTTCATTGATGGAACGGCCACTGATCAAGAAATCTGTACAGGTGATATGCCTAATGTAGTTTATGCAGGCATGAACGCAATGGGTTTTCTTAAGAAATTAGAAGGAACTATTCAGTGGATGTAAATATTCTGGAATATTGTAAGGCTTATGATATTACTTTGCTGAATATTAATTAATACTAATTGAATGGAGGAAAGGTTTAGCAAAAGAATTGTTTACGTGTACATTTGAAATATTATGACTATTAATTAATATAACTGGTACTTTTTACTGTTAATGTGCAAAAACTTTCCATGCATTTTATGTATTGGGTTCTCATAAGTTATTGTACAATGAGCTAATGAACACAAGCAGCATAGAAACATTGAAATCATAGTCAAGGCATTGAAAAGAAATCTGATTTCATCTATGGAGAAGAAAAAGAAAATGTTCAATCTCTTCATTAAGGTATATACCATAAGTATATGTACAGAGTTAATTATTTAATATGTACATTACATATTGTACATCTTTTCAATTTTGCCACTTGTTCAATCATTGAAGTGCTCTTACCATATTGTGTTTAAATCTTTGTTTTTGAATATGCATAGGAAGTTGCAGTGAAAAATTGAATACTGTATGTTATTTTTCTATTATGAGGTTAGACATAAGGAGTCCATCATCCATCCATCTGTCCATTCATCTTTTGTCTATGAGCATTTTTTAATGCTACTCGTCCTACTGTTTAAGTCTGAATTCACTGTAACTAAATGCAATTATAGATTAACTTAGATGTACAGTGTATTTCTGCATATGTGCCAATTTTTATTTCTATGTAGGTGAATGTTTTCAAAGTTCTTAAGAATTATTATATCTGTGAATTTTTTTTCAAAACGCATTTCCTCAAAAAGGTTTGACATGAATCTAAAATCAAAGTTGGGCAAAGAGAAAACCAATTATCATTATTTTTTATTTTTTAGGTAAATTACTTAAAATCATTCGTAATATGTATCAGAGTATGAAGTGATGTGTGTGGTCTACAGAAATTTTGTCAGAGTTTTTTAAATGTAAAACGGGTCTTTTACAAGGAGAATTATTTTCTCTGATATTGTTTTCACTGTATGTAAATGATTTTGAAAGGAGTTTTTAACAAAGGGTAATGTACCATTACAAATATTAGAACTAACTCTTTTTGCAGTAATGTACGCTGATGATATGGTAATTTTTGCAGAAAGTGTAGATGAATTACAATCTATGTTAAATACATTGTATAATTATACTACAAAATGGGACCTTACAATCAATATAGAAAAGACTAAAATTGTTATATTTAGAAATGGGGGGAAAATTTGTGATAATGAAATATCGAATTTGAACGGAGAACCTATTGGGATTGTTGACAAATTTATTTAATGGGAATGCTTTTAAATTATAATGGAAAATTTAATATTAAACAGAAGCAACTATCTACACAAGGTAGAAAGGCTTTGTTCTCTTTAAAAGCTAAAACAAGTGAAATGTATTTGAATACAGAAACAATGTTGTCTTTGTTTGACACTTATGTTGCTAGTGTTTTAAATTACGGATGTGAAATTTTGGGTTTTCATAATGCAAAAGATATAGAAAGTGTACATTTACAATACTTAAAATATGTTCTAGGTGTAAGAAAAAATACAAACTCTGTAATGATCTATTGTGAAAATGGGGAGACTCCCATTGAAGGTGATAAGGTTACTTAGAATTATCAAATTTTGGTTCAAGGTGTTAAAAAGTGAAAATTGTATTCTCTTAACCTGTTACAATATGTTACTAGAGGACTGTGAAAAGAGTAAGAAAAATATAAATAATTGGGTTACAAATATAAAAGAAAAATTGTTTGAAATTGGACTAAGTGATGTTTGGTATAGTCAGGAAAGTATTCAAATGAAAACAGATTTCCCTATCATCAAGCAGCGGATTGTAGATATTTTTATTCAAACAAGTTTTGAGCAAATCAGTTGCTCATCGAGATGCAAAATTTATAAGTACATCATTGACAATTTCTCTCCTATTTTACTTAACAAAAGCCTTTCCTTCTAAATATAAGAAGCAATTAAGTAAAATACGTATGTCGTCCCATAACCTAGCTATTGAATGCAGTCGCCATTATATAATATACCAGCAAATGATAGATATTGTGAAATGTGCCATTTAGATATTGAAGATGAATTTCATTTTATTTTAAAATGCCCTCAATTTAGTGATATTAGATGTCAATACATTAAAAAATATTACTGGAAAAAACCTTCAGTTTTCAAATTAATACAACTTTTAGGTGTAAAAAACTTTAAGGAACTGTGTAATTTAGGTATTTACCTCCACCATGCTTTTGAAATACGTGAAAGTGTCACAAAAACATTTTCTGTCTAATGTATATGCATGTTAAACTCTATATTGTTTAAGGTTGTTACTATACTTTTGTGTCCAATTGAAACTTTTCTCTTTCTTGTAAAACTACAAACCAGTAGTCTAGAGCTATACTCTTGTGAGAGAATTCTGGTTCTTATTTCTATTTCATTTTCTGCAATGTGTGGTACTGTATATATATCTTGAACACCTTTGGATACAATTGTGTTTATATTGCATGTATTATTTTTACCCATGTAATTGTTGTGGTTTGTACACTTGTACTTTGCCATTGGAAATGGAGATGTCATTATTGTTATGCATCTACATGGTCATTGCTATTAAATGTACTTAAATATGTTGTTAATTGTTTACTTATAAGGTAGTATACAGTAGAAATATTTAAAGGAAAAGAATTAAATATTTTGTAACATTGCTAAGAAGTAAAAAGATAAATCTAGTAAAGCACTACACAATAATATTGATTTTGGTCAGTTAGCATCAGTGGTTAGCAGGTCCAGAACCTTTATCCAGTACTGTGCTTGACCTGGTTAGAGCACCTGACTATTGATCAGCTTTTACAGGTCAGGTGCCTGGTCCAGTATCTTTCAGATTACCCATGATAAGCTCAAAGAAGAATAGGGCTCATAACACAGGACATGGCTTGTTCAAGGCAATAGTCTTGAGTACACATGTATATGGAGATGACACAACATGATATGCCAGAAATTAGGGTGAAGTCAAGTCCCACCCAGCAAAGATTGTTGCATTGAAATGATAAGGAAAGTAAACTTTAGAGTTGGTATTTTTAAATTCATGTGCAACACAAGATTGTTTCTAAAACTAGTAGGAATTAAACGACCGTTTTATCTAAGTACCTCTCAAGAATTAAGCTCTATTTTTATGAAAGTTTTTTTGATAAGCTTAGATCTGGTTCCTTTTTCTGTGGTATACTATTATGCCATGCCCTATTCACCATTGTTAGTTGCATACTAATATGTTATGCAGTTAAAGTATATCATCGAGGGAATAAGCAATACTCGAGACCAAGACTATTTCCCAAGGCAAAGGCGAGACTAGAGGAATTTCGACGAAGCGATTGTCATATTTGTACGCAATTTCTATATGGAACTAATCACATCTGGTTATCTAATTCTATAAAGGGAAGATATCATAAGTGTGATAAACTACTCTATCCTTGTTTTCATTTCTTTTTCCTTATTCGGCCTGATACTTCCCAGATGTATTACTTTATAGAAAGGATTCTAAAGATTGGAAATTGTCCTATTCAAAGATACAAAACATATACTTTCCTATCAAGCAACAGTCAAATGGTCATTGAAATATGTCAGCATTGTCTTTGAATATCCCCACTCTATGCAAGTGATCTTTAGATATCAGTATTAGTGTTGCTGCTTCCTTCTAGCAAATGTGAGCATACACTTTGTGTGAGATATGAGCTCCAATTTTGTAGTAATGATATTTTGAGAAATTAATTGAGGACCCTCCTTTGTTTACATAAAAATGATATCAGAACCCCATGAAGATAACAACTAAAATTATATTCACAAGATAAATTGAAGAACACATTTTCAGTTTTCATTAAACAGTTTACAATACTAGGAATTTAAACAAAAACGGTATAGAGTAATAAGGTTGAACGTAGAAAGGTTGAAATTTGAACATCATAGAAAGATTACAAATTCTTGATATTTTAGAAATGCTTCAGCTTCGTCATTAACGAGCAACTGCAAAATATTCGAGGTATCTAAAGTCGGGTTAATTGTATCATCTGAAAGAAAATAAAGTCACGAATACCATATGACATGGATATTAAAATCCATATCCCATTCTGGTTTATCATAGCAGAACGTAGCCAGTTAACTAGACAAAGTTTTCTCACATCGATGATTAAAATTTACATAATTATCTAGCCTCTACGTGGACTTGGAATATTCAAAAACTTTCAAAATGCTACTTTAATCATTTTAGATACATGTGTTTGCATTATAAGAAATATTATATTGGTAGTTAACGAACATGTTTGGTCCTTGTTACACTTTTAAGCATTTTAAATTTATAAAAAGATTTTGAGTGTTAGAATGTTAACATATTAATTTAAATACCTAACTTTCCAAAACTCCAACCAATTTGGTATATTGAAATGTGATATTTTATTTAAAAATTCTAAATTTTCAAATTTCCAAAAGGGTTTTATAATTTTAATATTTTATATTTTTTACTTAAATTCTCAGAATTCAAATTACCAAAAAATCATTAGTGGAATTTAAACGTTGCTAAGCATTTAGCAATCTATACTTTGTTAATATTTTTCGTCGTTTGATTATTTGAAATTAGCTTGAAACTTCTCCAATCCAACTTTGATACGATTTAGATATTTAGAATATTTAATTAAAATTTAATGTCCTAATTTCAAATAACCTATACACATTGAGTTTTTAGAATTTTACTTTAAATATTCAAAATCTAAACCAGGTACGTTAGGGAATTTGATATTTTAGATATTGGATGTAAACTTCTAGAAATTCAAAATTAAAAAAAAGATTTAGTTATTTAAAAGTTCAGTTTAAATCTAAATTCTACTTTAAAAAAAAATATAGAACGTTTGAAAGTTGGAAGTTGGAAGAAAATTCTGAAAAATCACAAAACGGCAAATATTATTGAATCATCACTATGGTTCATGTCCCTGGCATATTATACTAACTGGACAATGACTCTTTATAATTCCAATTCAATGTGAAATAAAACTGGAGATTAATATTTTAAAAATGCATTCAAAGATTTAAATTTTACGATGTTTCCACTGCCAATTTCATTTTGTCAACCACTGAGGTCAAACACAGAGGCAGACGCACGAGATTTGCGTGCATATTATTATTAGGCCTCCTTAGCCCCTGGCCTATCGACATACATGTACGTTAGAACCATCAAGCAATTAAACCCTCTAACTTTCAAAGAACAAATAATTAAATGAAGATATTTTAAATAGTAACCCAGAGAAAATAACTCTTTAATAGATTAAAGACGAATTATCTATATTGCCTGTAAAAAAGTTTAACAACGTTTTTTTCACCTTATTTCTCATATTTGTCAAAATATTTTTTTTTACACAAAATATACTACAGCGCCTGAATATGATAAGTTGATTTAAAACCAAACAAAATGCCCACAGAGTCGAGAAAAAAAAAACTGAGCCAGAAACATTTTATTAAAATAGTATTAGAGATTTGAACTAATTCCTATATACTGAAATATATCTAATAAAGATCTAAATTAAGGGAGAAACAAGAAGTAAAAAAAAAAAATTGTGTTTTCTTTTTTGGTTTGAACATATTTTATTGTATAAATACTATACAAATGGTTTGAACACAAGTTCTAACAACTTACTAGGTTCTCACCATACAACTGTCAATATATATATATAGGGAAAATAAGTGAAAAGGAATATTGATGTACAAACAAGTTTGTTAAATTGAAACATACATTTGTTACATAATTATGATAAATATATAATTATATAGATATGTAGAATGTAAGGGTTAGGCAGTATTTAGTTAATTAAATCTACCAGAATCTCTTATAAATTTATGAACTGACTGAAAAATATATTTATTGATTTCTACATTTTGTGACTCATCTCCCCACAGAAGTAAATGACAATCAATAATGTTCAATTTGATATTTGGTTTCTCAAGACACAGTAAATCTCTGAATAGCTTTTCTCTAGCATATTGGTACTTATTGCAGACAAAGAAAAAATGATATGGGTCTTCTGGTGTACCACATGAACAGTTAGGACTCTCGATAATGTTTCTTCTATAAAGATCATAATTTAAAATGCAATTGTGTCGTAATTTAGTATGTATGATATTAAGTCGTCTATTACCATAGGAGAAATAAGAAGGGGGGTCTGCTGGTTTTTTATGTATGTTATTTTTAAAGCTGCTAAAAGATATGCTGTTTCTAGTGGTGATACTCAGACTATTCCATTGGTTTATTGTATCAGGAACAAAAGATTTTTTGAATATTTCAAGTCTACATCTAGGAATAGTGTAGTCCTCTCTATTGCGTGTATCGTACTTTGATTCATTACGTCTTGTTGCGGGAAAAATACTTTTTAAATAATCGGGTACTAAGTTGTGATGTACCTTGTACATAGTATTAAGTTTTGCTGCTTTTCGCCTATCTGCAAGAGGTTCCCATCCTGTTTCTAAATATAATGCATCTCTTAAAGCGATAATTGGTAACCCTGTAATAATTCTTGCAGCATAAAGCTGTACCATTTCTAATCGTTCAACATCTTGTAAAGAACACCCGTCCCAAACTATAGAACAATATTCGAGTAGCGGTCTAATGAATGTTATGTACATTTTAGATAAAGTTTTTCTACCGATATTGTATTTCAGCTTTTTTAAAAGACCTAGTCTTTGGTAAGCCTGTTTAACTATATTGTCTATATGATCAGACCAATTAAGATTTTGGCTCAAAAGTAAACCCAAATGCTTATGAGAGGTTATGTATTCTAGATTACATCGTTGAAATTGTAATTTTGGGAGATAATAATTGGATTTTAATGTAAAGAATAATGCTTTCGTTTTAGATGGGTTAAATTTCATAAGCCATTTGGAAGACCACTTGTCCAGAATATCTAAATCATGATTTAAAGTATATTCAATAGTTGCAACATTATAAGAGGAACTTTGCTCCCCCCCCCCCTTTCGCAAAAACGAGGGACATTATTTTTCATTCATCTGCATTTCTGTCCGTTTGTGCATTACCTGTGACAAGATATTTCTGACCCCCTTGACCTAGACCTTCACGATTGACCATTATTTTTTTTTTAAATCAACTTCGGTGAATATTTCAAAATGATATATATATGATAGGGCGTTAATAATTGACACAATGTGTCATAAAAACTGATACCCCACCCACAAAGACACCAAAAGTGGGGAACCACAATTCTTTGAATTTGCTAGTTCATTCTCTGGGTGACTAGTGAAAATCAGTCCATTTATATTTCAAATAATTAAACAGTGGCTATGCCATAACTACTCATGAGCATCCCAAGGAAATTGGACCGATATCCTGGAATTATTGACCATAGAGTACATTATTGTTACATTGATGTAAAGTTTTTAGCAAACGTAACCTTAGGACACCGATGTTAATCATTTAGCAAACCCTACAGTATGCCAGTAATATAACCACTACATTAATGAGTTGAAAAGTGTATAAAGGACAAGAGTAATGATAAGGAACTGAATTAATGTGCACTTCTATTAATCAAACTCTCATTAGGTCAACTAAAGCATGCATCAAATCTAGTATTTCTTTATTGATTTATCATTGCATAATTTTAATGAATGTAAAAAATATTTAATATTTTGAAGGCTTTGGTTTAATAGGAAAAGAAGTACAGATGTTTTCTTATATACTGAACAAAAAAAGAAACGCATAATCAGAATAATATGAAATTCTAAGTTTTCAGTTTAAACTTTTATTATTTAAGCCATTTTAGAGTGTGTTGTGATAAAAGTCAATGTTGCAAATTGAAAAGTCAAGTTGAGGCCATTTTCATTGCCCCCAAATTCAAGGGGCATAACAATATGTACTGTGCAAAGTCTCAATGCTAGTCGGTTTCCAATGTACTGATATTGTTGGGGGAATATCATCTCATTTTAGTCTCATGCAAACAATTTATGCATTTTTATGCTGATTTTTTTATCCAGCAATTGTAACAGCAGTTTTACAGCAAGTTCTGAATCGCATGAGGTGATGAAGGGGGGGGGGGGGGGGGGGGGGGGGGCTGTGACGGTCCTGCCTAGTTGTGGTTACCTTCGGATGGCCAGATAGTGGTCTTCACACGTTAGTTTTAAGGTTGCAAAGCCCATTGTTTATTTCAAATACAGTTGCAACTTTATGTTGCGTAGCTCTATTTAGTATCATCGTTAGCCTGGTTGTATTCATCTTTGTTTGGGCGTGGCATTGCAGTATTAACACTGCAATCAAATCTTAAATATGGGTTTAATAGAAATGTAAAAAGTTTCTCTTAATCCAAAATCCAAAATATCTATGAAAATAGACATTTGATTTAGAAGAAATCATGAAAAATACTACTTTCATAAACATGTTTAATCAAGGGAGATAATTCAACACTTGGTGTTTAAAACCCCATGTTGTCCTTTAAATAGATCACAGGTATCCAATGATATAAAAAAAAGTTGTTTCATGGACATTTTAAAATTTTTTTTGACAAGTAAAACATTATGCGTTTCTTTTTTTGTTGAGTATATTAATATATATACTTTTATGAAAAATCCAATTTTTGGTACAATGTAATGCTTGTATATCAGATTTAAAAAAAAAAGAAGATTCACAAGAACCAAGAAATATTTAAGGATCATCGATACCTGATAATAGAAAAAACTCTAATGTTACATGAATGTTTATTATTCCTTTATGCATTTGTCAAGTTGAAGAGTCTTTTTTTCCTGGCAAGCTAAGCTATAATTATTTGTATTTCACTTACTACATGCATTTCTTTTTGGAAAATAATTAAGGTTCAAACAACACTTTGTGTAAGTGAGCAGAGGGTTTATGAACATAAATTGGAAGAAATTCATGGCTTTTAATGGCTCTTCAGACATTTACAAAATGAATAAGATATTCTTTTTGTAAATGACTGTAAAGTCATAAAAAGGCAGAAAGCACTTGCATTTAAAATGTTATTTGAGTCTTGTGAATTTGGATTTTTTTTATTACATATATCTAAAATAAAGTACACGTATTTCACTTTGATGTCTTTATTAATTTTGTTCTTTATAGCTCATCAGTACAGTAAATACAAATATACAATCTTGTACAAGTAGTTTAAAAGAAACTGAACTACTAATTAATGAGAAATTAGTCATAATTACCTAAAAGATGAAATCTGAAATTTATGTCATATGATCACAGCAACCTTTATAAGTGAGTGTAAAATGTATAATTAACTTATTTTTAATGATTTCAAGACAATTTTGATGAATGAAATTTTTTTTGCCTTCACGTTCACCATCTACCTGCATCAATTCTACCTGCTACACAGTAATTGTACATCTAGTTTTACAAATAAAATACAATGTATATGTGAAGCATGACACTTAAACTTCTTGGTTTACTTGAACATATTGTCCATCTGTCTTTATGTCAAAACTTATTTTAGGCAATCGAACAACAAAAACAAAACCTCCCCATAGGTTACATTAAACATATGCATCCAAGAAATGCATATGTTAACATCTTTTTTTCTAACACATCTAATATAATTAAAGGGGTATAACTCAAAATGTATGAATAGATAAAAGCATTAACATTATTTTCACGTTACAAACATCCATACATACAATGTGTTGTTGTGGTTATTAGAATAGGTTGACAGCAATGAACCATGGACAATTATTAACTTCAATTTAAGTACACTGTAATTACTTTGGCATATACATACAGTGAATGAATAATACAATGTATATACATCAGTATCAAAGACGTGATCTGATCTGGACAATGACAATATAACTCCCGTGTCCTCCAATAACTAATACGTGTATAGTTCCTGGCTTATGTAAGGACGTTGTATTGTCTCCTTCCTTGTGAAGTTATATATCAAGCTTATGATGCTAGACATACACAACAATACCATTTCCTCTCTGTAAATTGCTGAAAATTTTCAGAGATCTTCATGCGTGCCTTTAGGCATTTAAAGTGGCACCAAAATAGACCACAACCATCACAACCAACCTGAAATTAAAAAACAATAAAAAGATCCTTCTAAACATTGAAAGTAAGAATACTGTGTAAAGGTTACAATGTTATTTTTGCCCTTGCAGTTTTGCAAACTCTTTTGTCCCACTTTAATTTCGCCAAGTCATACCAGCTTTGTTTAAGAAATCATACTTGCATTCACCCTGTTTAAATGCGCCCATATGAGGGTTGGGCAAAAATTTTCCCTGTACACAGTATTTGATCAAAATATAATTAAAAAATAAAGTATGAATGCTTATAAGATGTGAAGAAATTTATTTCACTAATATTCCAATAAAAAAAAAGATGGATTTACCC
The DNA here is from genome assembly GCA_003671525.1 of Saccostrea glomerata. NCBI lineage: Eukaryota > Metazoa > Mollusca > Bivalvia > Ostreida > Ostreidae > Saccostrea > Saccostrea glomerata. The sequence continues at coordinate 424,708 of PRKT01000449.1, read as the reverse complement.
ATTCAATGTCTTCAAATTTCTCTCTTGGGCGTTGCGACTGCCGGCATATGCGACAAAGTCCAATCAGAGATGGCAGATCTGTGTAAATATATCCAACAGATAAAAATGTCAGAAACTTTACAAGTTTAAGCCTTATTTCATACCTCCCTCATACCTTCTGGAAAAAGCAAGCAAGAGACCTTGAAATAAGCCTACACAAACAACCATAGCTCACAGAGACTTTGAGCCATTCTATAAAAACTTGTATGCTGTAGTTTCATCAATTTTCATGTCTTTTGTAAAACAGGCATTTTAAAGGGTAGTTAATTTCATGTAAAAATTAATTGCATATTTCTTATTTTAATGAACATTTGAATTTGTAGATCAAAAACAAAATCCTCCAAAATTGGTTTGAAAGAAATTCTCTAATTCTTACATAATGCAATGCCCCACCCCCTCTATAAAAGAGACTAATATTATACCTTTTCGTCATAGCAACTATAGTTGATTTGAAATTTTCCAACTAATATGACTGGTATGTTTATTTATTCCTGCTTATTTCATTACATTTCATTCGGATTTCAGAAAATGTAAACAAGAACGATGGCATGAATGGCTTAAAGAGCTCTTATCATTTAATCATAATATAAATCAGGTATTGGTGTTTCTAAGGTCATTAAGATAATTTAATCACATTCAAAGTCCAATATTCACCTGTCCTTTGAAATTGGTGTACATTTTACTTTGAAGGTGGCAAAAGAAATCATCATACTGACCTAAAAAAAAAAGCAATAATATTGTATTTCAAAAAAAAAAAAAGAAAACAAAATGCAAACCCACCTTGATTTCGTATAATACATGCAGCCACTCTCAATCGGAAGGAGACTAGATCCTCAGAATTAGTCTCGAACAGAAGGTCTGTTCTGTGCAAAATTCTCTCTGCAAACTTTATTAATAATTTGTATTAATGGAAAGAACTGAAAATTATGTTTTCGTATTGATATACTGTGAAAGTAAAGTGCATTACCATGAGACAAAATATGCCACAAGAATTGCTGTCCAGCTGCTTTGTATGTGGAGGACTGATTACAGACCATGTGCCCTGTGACAGCGATGGATTAGATGTGCTAATTTTAAGGAAATTTCTGAAAAAAAAAACAAAAACAAAACATTTAGTCAGTTCAAAAATCTTATCCCTGAGAGAATTCCCATGTTTCAATACATGTACATGGTTATAAATTAATATGTATATGTATATATAATGCTGTTGTCATAATCATAATGGTGGTGTCGGTAGTCAATTGGTTAAGGTACCGGACTCCAAACCGAAAGGTTGTGAGTTTGAATCCTGGTCACGACAAGCCAACATTGTGTCTTTGGGAAAGGCACTTTACACAAATTTCCTCCACCCAAGTGTAAAAGGGGTACCTGGCTATAGACAGTGAAAGATATTGTCAGAATGTTAGTGATCTAGTGCTGATAACAGTAGCTTGCACTGAGAAAGATTCTGGATTGTTAAGGTCTGCTGGGGTAATAATGCATTATAGTGCGCTTTGAGTATTATTTATGCTAGAAAAGCGCTATATAAAAACAATAATAATTTATCATTATTGTTCATAGACACTACCTTAAAAATTCTTATAATCATAATGCAGGGATATTTTATTCATAATGACTCTTTTTTAGTTATCAGGTTATTCACTGTGTTTCAGTTACAGCATATTTTTTTTAAACAACCCCCCCCCCCCTCTTTCAGGATGACACATTTCTTAAGTAGCGGTACATATATACTTACTTAATAAGGATTCATTGAGTGCTTTATGTTTTCAAAATATTTACCTCCAATTACTTAAGATGTTTTTACTCATAGGACTAAGCTCTCCCAGTGGATCAATAAATGTTAGAGTACATGAGCGGCATTGAATAACCTAAAATCAAAATGAAGAAATTAACAAATGGATAAATGAATGAAAATGTATTAATTTTCCAATAAATCAAGAAGATAAAATCATTTCTATTTCTTTTAATATATTATACTGAATGTTTTATACATATATATATTACAGTGAAGCTTGCATTCATAAAGTCTGTGCAGTCATCATATTTTGGAATATCAAACATGGTCAAGAAATGTTGACCTTTGCTACCATGGAGGGTGTGGCTTCATTATTCAGCAAGTATTATTGTTTTTCAAACAAGAGGCCCATGGGCCACATTGCTCACCTGAGCACTGTGGCTAGGAAAAGTATAAATTGGTTTATACATGTAATTGAGAAGTTTAAATTCAAAAGTAATCCCATGACAAATCATGGCTTTGCTATTCTTGAAAAGAAGATTTTTAAAGAATTTTCCAATATATTACTATGTAAAAATTTTGGTCGGCCATAGTGGCCGCGTCCTACCCCCAGGGGTCATAATTTGAACAAACTTAAATCTACACTACCTGATGATGTTTACATGTAAGTCTCATCTTTCCTGGGACAGTGGTTTTTGAGAAAATTTCTAAAAGTTTGCCAACAAATTTTATTAATTCCCTATTATCTTCCCTTAAACGACGGCATGGCATATCATTTGAAGAAACTTGAATCCCTTTCAACCAAGGATGTTTTGTCGCAAGTTTGGTTCTTGAAAGAAGTCAAAAATGTGAAAAGTTTACAGATAGACAGGCGGACAGCTAGACAAACAGACTACAGACAAAATGTTATCAGATAAGCTCACATGAGCCTCAGGTGAGATAAAAATGTTTCTTGATGAATCAAATTCAATCAATTTACATGGAAGTATAATTTAGTAAATCATCTTGAAATGTATGCATGACATGCAAAAGTGGATGACAATTCTATGTCTTATAAAATCTGTATTATATCAATTCAAATTGATACAATGACTTACAATCAAAACCCAATGGCGTCTTCCTACATTGTAGAAGCCTATGGCATTTGGAGAGGATATTTCACACTGTAGACAAAAAAAAAATTACATTTGTTACATTAATGCAAAAAAAAAAAAAAAAAAAAAAGATTCCAAAGGTCTGAAAAAAAAATTAGCTTTCATGAAAATTTTGACAAACTTATGCATCTCAAGTGATTGTCATTTCAAGTGCATATGTAATTCTTCTATTTTAACATATACATAGTTTTTATCTGCTTATAGATAAAATGAGAAACATAAGCAACAACAAACTTGTATATCATTATATACAAACAAGTATAAATGACAATATAACATTTCCGCTAAGGAATAGAATACATGTAAAAATAAGAGGCCCATCGAATACATCGCTCACCAGAGCACCAAGGGTAGGAAAATGAAGAAATGGCTTTTTATTGTAAAGTTTAAATCCAAAAGAAGTCTCATGATCAATCATGGATTTGCTTTTTTTTAACAAATGATTTTTAAAGAATTTGCCTATATATACCTTTAAAACCTTTAGTTAGCCATTTTGGCCCCGCCCAACCCCCGGGGGTCATGATTTGAACAAAATTGAATCAACACTACCTGAGCATGCTTCTATATAAATATGAAGAAAGATGGCTTTGTCATTCTGGAGAAGAAGATTTTTTAAAGAATTTTCCTATATATTTTCTATGTAAAACTTTGGTTGGCCATTTTGGCCCCGCCCTACCCCGGGGGTCATGATTTGAACAAAATTGAATCTACACTACCTGAGCATGCTTCTATATAAATATGATGAATTATGGCTTTGTCATTCTTGAGAAGAAGATTTTAAAATAATTTTCCTATATTTTTCTATGTAAAACTTTGGTGGGCCATTTTGGCCCGTCCTAACCCCTGGGGGTCATGATTTGAACAAATTTGAATCTACACTACCTGAGCATGCTTCCCCATAAGTTTCATCTTTTCTGGCACATTGGTTCTTGAGAAGAAGATTTTTTAAATATGCCACCAAATTTTCATAAATCCCCAATCATCTCCCCTTGAATGAGGGCGTGGCCCTTCATTTGAACAAATCTGAATCCCCTTCATCCAAGGATACTTTGTGGCAAGTTTGGTTGAAAGTGGCCCAGTGGTTCTTAAGAAGAAGTCAAAAATCTGAAAAGTTTATGGACAGACAGACAGACAGACGGACGCCATACAAAATGTGATCAGAAAAGCTCACTTGAGCTTTCAGCTCAGGTGAGCTAAAAAAAATTATAAAATCATAAAATGAATACTTGCATCAGCTGTGCAATTTTGCATCTGCGGATTCATGATCATGTTGAACATGGCACAATTTATATATTCAAAATCAGACTGAAATGGAGAATATATTTTCATATTAATTAGTAAAAGTAAGTGAACTAGGAGACTTATTGTTCAAAGAACAATAAGAGGTCTATCCACCTTCTTTGAATTTCAATTTCGTTTTAAAATTTAATTCTATGAATAAAAAACCAAAATTGTCTTAAAGGATAGCAAAAATTAAAAATTCAAAAAAAAAAATTGAAATGACCTTGACGATTGACCTTGAAAAATATATTCAAGGTCAAAGGTCCAGGGTCACAATGCAATTGACCCAATGCTTCTACAACGTAAAGTTTTCAAGTTATAAGGTTAAATAGGAAGTACAAAGAAGTTAAAGGGCGATAACTCATATAAAGGTTCATCTGATCCTTTTGCACTTATATAGAGAAGTTATGCCTTAAGACCCTTAAGACCCTAGTGCAGGTTTGGTGTCTATATGGTATACGGTTTCGAAGAAGTAGCGATAACAAGGTTTTTTGCACAAGGGGCAATAACTTTTGAAAGGTTTAATCTTTGGGGACAAAAATAAATGAAAGAGTTTTAAGAGTACATATTAATGATGCAAAGACATACAGAATATATTGAAAGACAAAAGAGAAATAGAAAAAGCTTAATTTCACATTTTCTGAATGACCTTGACCTTTGCATGAAATTTGAGATCAAAGGTCAATGAATCTTATGCAGTTGGTCCCATCTCTCTACAACTTTTTGTTTTGAAAATTTTTAATTATTTGTAAAATTCAATAACTTCCAGGGGCAATAACTCTTTAAACAGGTAAATGAATACTTTCGCAATGAATCATTGGAGTGTCTACTAAATTAGTCCAAGACAATAGTGAAGGTTTCATTTCTCTACGATTTATGGTTTCGGAGGAGTAGCGATAACAAGCTTTCTTGCGAAAGGGGTAATAACTCCGAAAGGGGTCATAGTTCATATACGCAGGGTAAACTGCGAAAATCTTTTATAAAGTACATTCTTATGAACTAAAACTCTTTTCAATAAATCTTGAAACTCAAAATCACACGGCGGAAAAATAATAAAAAAATAATGATAAAAAAAGAAACAGAAGAAAATCAATTAGTCTTTCCACAGAAAGGTGGAAATACCTAATAAACCCTCCCCAGCCCACACACACAGAAAGATAAAGTCCATATACTGTTAAATCACTGATTTTGGTTTTTTTTTTTATTATTATTATTTTCAGTGTTTTCAAGGTATGAAGAGACTCAAGAATTTATGTCCACTACAAAAAGCAATTGTTCACATATAATTTTACTTAACAACTCATCAACCACCAAATCATCTCTCAGGCATGACACCCCCCCCCTCCCGAAAATACATAAAGTAAATGATTCCCAATTCACTTCAACATATCCTTAGCATTTGAGATATAAATGTTAAAGATATAAAAGTTCAATTGAACATATTCTTACCTTTTCATTTCTCAAAATAGTCATCATATATGCATCCAAGATCTAAAAAATAATCATGTATGATGTAATAATTCATTTCTTTTAGTTATACATACTTGTAATCAGTATTTCAAGTACAATTTTAAAAATAATGATTCTGCTGTATGTAATAGTTTCAGATAAATAAGGATTTACTGAAAATCAAATGAAGATTTAGAGATCACCAAATTTTCCCACTTAATTGTCATGAAATTATTGATGTATATTCATTATTTAGAAGTGAAAGAACACTTGAACGAATTAAGGTTACTAGTATTGTTCTTGGTGTGAAGAATTGTACAGGAAAATAAAATTTTCAGGAGCACAGTTCTATGAAAAAAAGATAGTTCCCACAATTTAAATGTATATTTTAAAAAATTGGCAGACTTGTTTTAATGTATATGAAGGAGTTACAATATTTGTAGCAGATTTAAAATTAATCATATCTATGTCTACTTATTTTGCATAAACTGTTTAATAATCTAAAATCAAATGCAGTATTCTATTATTTAGCTAACATGTAATTTGGTAACCTGTTTATTTCTTCTGCTCCTCTGCACTTACCTAGATTTTGTATTTGTATTCCCAGTGAGGAGTTATTTTGGAAGGAGGATTTAGATTATTGCCTCATGGGAGGAGTAAGTTTTTCAGTATACAAGGGGAGATATTGTAGAAACGCGGGAGTAGTAAGTAAAGTTTTGACCAAGTCACCTGTTTTTTCTGTTTATGTGCTATGTTTTGGATTTATCGTCATTACTAAATAGTGAACTTCAGGCTGTGTTTTTCATTTAAAAGAAAAGGAATGTAGTGCGTTCTTGTGGATTGATATTAATTATTTTAATTAGTATTAACATGCTTGGAAAATTAACAACGCCACATACTACAACTTAACCTACCTCATCCGAGACTTTATCCTTTAGTGCATGGAAAGCAATCGAATTTATTCTTAGACCCTCACAGAGAGAAATCAAATAATTGTCTTTAGCTAAGACAGATTTCCTTTTCCACAATGCGTCAAGATCTGATGTAAATAAAAAAGATTAAAATTACATGGTTTTCACCCATGCATATATATAAATATAAATATATATAAATATAAATATATATATAAAATTGGAAATTACGACAACACACGGTTTTTAACTTGTGTTGTTGTTTTTTTTTCACTTTTTCTAATTTTTATTGCCGGACACTGTGGCTATTATATAATTTATTATATACTCACTTTAAATATATATATATATATTTGGTTATCAAGATGAAAAATATTATTATCTTCTTTTCATAAAAATCTTAAAATCCACATTGTATTTATTTAGTGTGTAAATTCCAAAGTAAGAATTGTATCATCCATACACAACAAAATGCAGAGAGAAAGAGAGAGAAATACTTGCATCTAAGAATACAGCCCACATTCTCTGCACCAGGATTTTCAGATCTATATAACATAAATGTGTTCAGAATATACTAATTAAAGGACAAATTTAAAAGAAGAGAAGCATTTCAACATGAGCCTTTCAAATTTTTCATCAATAAATAAGCTTAATCTGATGTTGTAAAATAAAGTGCGTACTAATGATGTACCAGGTAATAAAACTTCAAATTTCATTGAATAAATATTCTAACTTAAAACATTAAAAAAGAATAACTCATTATCAAAATAATAATATACACAAAGATACATTTCAACTTTTTTCAACTGTTCACCTGTCTGTCAAATAAATTATGCAAAAAAAGAGAAACTCGTTTCACAGTTAGTCTATCACCTTATTCTTTGAACTCCCACCCCCCTAAAAATGAGAGAGAAAATCATCTCTATATAAAATGCTATCCTTTAATTACAAATATAATAACATCAACTTTTGTTCTTACTGAAAACTGTATTTTGAGATAACCTTGAAAATATGTTCAACCATAGAGTAATACCTGAAGCAAAACAACAAATGATTCGAAAGTTGAAAAATATATAATAACAAACTAGAAATATGTCCATAGGACATGAATGCCCCACCGAGGATATATCAGTAAAGCAACATGAAAATTTGTATGTGTTTAAAATTTGATCAGAATATCCAGAATGGTGATGCAGCTGAATTGTTTGTTTGGAAAATATAGGTCAGATCCAGCATCCGAAGCAAGTCTGGTAGTGTCCATCCCTAGATGCATCATCCATGCAAGTTTGGTTCAGGTAGGACTTATAGTTACTTGAGAATAAAAATATAGGTCAGATCCAGCATCCGAAGCAAGTCTGGTAGTGTTCATCTCCAGATGAACCATAGCTCTCATCAATATCTATCAGCATATGAAGTTTGATGAAAATATCTTGGATAGTTTCTTTGAAACTTAGCTTTGAACAGAGCTAAACGCAAAGTGTGACAGAAGGATGGAAGGACCGAAGGACGGAAGATGACAAACACTATATGCCCCGGTCATATTCATGGCGGGGCATAAAAAAGAAATAAAAATAGGATCTGAAGGGTTCCTGTTGTGAACTCAACCATATGCAACATACACAGTAATCAATTCTTAAATGTTAGAAATTCTGCATGAAAATGATGACATTGAATTTAAATTTTTAAAAACTTAAGTATAATATCATGGTACATGCACCTATAAAACACAAATCTCATATATATGTACTTCAGGTATTTCAAACAATTAATGATCAATTGGAAGCAAAAAATTTAAATAAATTAATTAATGCAGAGGTTGTTCATAATTATTAATCTCAACAGAATATGCAGTATTGACTCAATTTTCATTTTTATGTTGAAATATTTTAATATCAAAAGGTTAAGAATACTAAACTTCTTAAGCAAGTTGACCCCCCCCCCCCCCCCCCCCC